>CABFOV010000022.1:150946-173246 GCA_902141375.1 Timema poppense | reverse complement strand
AAAATGGAGTAATCCATTGTTTGTGTTATATGTACTTTCTTCTTCTTTGTGTTTGATAAAGACAACGATGCCGAAACATTATGATATTTGTGTTAAAATGTGTGTGTAACTACTTCTACTATAGAAGACAGAAGAAAGGAAGAAAATGTCACCTTTGTGCATTGGACTCTTCCCACATTTTTCTTCTTTCCCTAGGTGAGCTTTCTTCATCAAATTTACTCTTAATAGTTTATTTTTCCTTTTTCTTTAGTTTTATCAATTTCCTTTATTATAAAATCATTTAAATATATATAAGATCTCACTAAAATTGATTCGATTTCTAAAGCTCATAAGTGTTTATTGGCTATTATTTAATTTAAAATAGGTTAATCTCAAAGTTTGAACAAAATAAAGCAAAATTAGGTTAATATTAATTCAACTTATTTTTTGGAATTTATAAACTGTATCTATTGGAAGAAGGTATAGGAGAGGTAGTTAGAAACATATAAAAGGGCACGAACACAAAATGGCTTTTACAATGAAAATAACACATTTTACACTTTTACATTGCTACCATTGGACAAATATTTGTTTCTATCCACCTTTCCTATACCTCCTTCCAAATATAATTCAATTACCTCATAAAGTGAATAGAAGTTTTCCTTATAGAAATAAACAGTATATAGAAACTCATTTTGGGTAAATGAAAAAAAAAATCTACATGAGTCCTGGCTTTAAAAGCAAATATATTTTAAGAGCTCAGAAATAATATTTAATAGACCAAAATAATGTGACTTGGTTCTGCCTAACTGTTATAGAGTTGAGTATAACATCCTTTTTTATAGCTTGTAATATTTTTGGCTGCTTTGTCACGTTGTTTAGAACCGTGATTAAAACTCTCTGTTTGATCCCTTAGAATCAATTCTTAAAGGCCTTGCAACATTCAACGGTGTTAAGTGATTTAAATGTTTAGTTGTATATAACAATTTATTCTTTCATCATCCAAAGTCACGGTGTTTTGGTTTTTAACCAAAGGTTAATACTTGAGTTTTTTTTAACAAAGTTACATAATATACTTTGCTTACCCTGAAAGTTAGTAAGCTTACCTTTGGGATTCCACTAAATAGGGTCATAGTGGAGTCCATCAAGGTAAGATTGTTACCTCTAAATAGTAAACGGAGTGTACATTATGCAATAGAAAAATATAACGTTTAAAAACCTAGTGTATTAAGGCTGCGTGAGACTTATTTTAGGACTTTTGAAATGAAAACAATTTGATTTTAAATATTACCATACCTTATGGTACAGGTAAAAAATATTTATTTATACTATACAAACATTTTTATTATTCAAATAAATTAATATGAACTGGGCCAGGTTCTCTGTAAAATATACTACAGTATTTTGTGCAGTTATAAAAACCACAAAAGTTCTCTTAATAAAGTTATCACAAGAATACACCAACATTCATCAAAATTGATTCAAGACCAACCTATTTTTAATAAGAAAACTGACTATTTAGTCTTACACACCCTTAAAAGCTATATTTGGAACAAGGTTCAGGAAAGGTGGATAAAAACATTTAAAAGAAGCGTAACATGACTTTTACAATAAAAAGGAGAACACATTTCACACTTGACATTGCTGCCATTGGATAAAGAGGTAATGGCTGCCTCTTCGATAAAATCGCTTGTTATTGCACACTCCCTTGAACAAGTTTTCATTCTATTGGAACTAATCAGGAGGGAGTGTGAAAGGCGTAACACAACTTCCTCAAAGAGGAAAACAAAAAAACATAAACAGGAACAAAAGGAAATTTGTAAATAATGTTAGGACACTTAGATATGAACATGTAAAAGGAATAACAAATAACATTAAGGTAGGGGTGTGCGAAGTCCACTTTCTAAATTCAAAGCGAACTTGAATCAAATATATGAAATATTCTCATAGCCGATTCAAAGTTTGAATATTTTTTTGTTAGTTTTTTTACACTAGAAAAAATATTATATTGTTATTTATTAAACTTTATGTATTGAAATTACTTAGACAATATTTTATTGTACTTATTGGTTCTAATATTTCATTTTAATCTAATAAATCAAGATATATTACAACTTACAATTCAATTACTTTGGATTTTTTCAAATAAATATTGTTTTATATTATATATAAATGGCATTAATTGACCATAAATATAGCATTTTAACTGTCAATATTTTATTTACGAAGCTTCAAAGAAAAGTCGAAGCTGATATTTGTTTCGAAGCCGAGTCGAAGATTCGCACACCCCTACATTAAGGACAAAACATTCTAAGGGGCATATTGTATTGGTTCCTTTTAAATGTTTCTATTGACCCTTTCTGTACTTTTTTCCAAATATAACAAAATTGCCTCATAAAGCAAAAACAAGTTTTAGTTATAGAGATATATTTTATATTCACACCTTTAAAAGTGTGAGTGAGTCATCAACATCGTGTGGATAAAAGTGATGACTTCATGTCAAGATTTATTTGTGTGTTGAAACACTTCCTGTTGTGTGCTAGATGCCCCCAAGGAACCCTCCCTTGTTTTAATTCTCAAGTGGGGCGGGGAACTCACGCCTGCGGGCCGGATACAAGCCGAAGAACTGGGACGTATCTTCCGGTGTATGTATCCAGGAGGCCAAGGTAGACATCTCAGTGGTTCGTAGTCCAAATTCACATATTCATTACTATACTCTCTCTCTCTCTTGTTCTCGCTATCTATTTACGTAGTTAGAGTAGCTTTACTAGCTCTGGGCTCTTTATTTGGTCATCTTGGCTATTTGCTTACTATAAAATATTTCATTATAAACTAATACTGTGTGGGAGACATTGTATTTTATTTAAGCGCTAGTTAGTGTTTTAATTATCTTCTGCATCACTAGTTTGATCCAAGTATAATTTTTTTTGGTTCATGTATAGTTAAAAATGAATGCAATACAGTGGTCTCAATTGTTTTTAGTTGAAAGGAACTGACTCCATTTTGAACAATCGAAAACTTCATTCACACAAAATAATCGTATAACATGAAAATACATATTTTCAAGTGTAAAAAGTACCTAATAAGATTTACTTTTAAATTACATAATACAAAAATAACCTCATAAATATAAGCAATAGGATGTTTTTATTACTTTTTTTAACTATCATTGATTTTATGTTGGTTTTTTTTGTGCTCATTGTTTTTTCTCATCACCACTCAAAACATTCTTCCCATATATAAAGACGTGCACCAATGTCCCTACTTTGAACTATCGAAACTTTATTGTATTTATATAAGCATTGTTGAGCCAGTAGTATTGACAAATTAATAATAAAGTTATATCTTTAGTTATTTATAATTTTGTATTTTAAACTCTTCATATGTAAGCCTATTATATAACATTTGATATTAAAATTAATATTATTACTCAAAAACACCATATAAATATTACTTTACTGAATATTTTTAACAATTATTTACTCAAACCTAATTAATAACAAAAGAAATTGACTCTCAAATTTTAATTAAATACCTTTTGTTTTTATTGATGAATATAACCTTATATTAGAAATATTGTTTGTTTTATTAACAGATCTTTATGTAAAAATAACATATTTTTTAAAAGTTTTATGTGCTTAAACCATTGTATGTATAGACACTCTGAAAGGAAATAAAGTCAAAGAAATGTTATACTCAGATGAACTAAGGATGCACTTAATATGACAAAAAATAATATTTTCTTCACGTTCATATTTTATTATAGCATATAATTTTGTTGCATGCAAATTGATAAGTTACTCATTGAGCCAGAACTAGATTATATTGTAGAATAGAAAGTAAATTAGTTCTGAAAACAAACAAACACATCCATATATTATTTGGACTAAGAACTTACTGTGGAATATGGTGAATGGTAGTTGATTCTTTCTCGGAATGATTTTATTTGCATGTGTGCATTGCAGTATTTTTTAATTCTTTATTAAATTAGTGAGGTAAAACTCAATTTTGCAATACCCTAAACTCTTACTGGTATTGGAAAAATAAAGAATGAATTTTAATGCCACCATTTTTATTCCTTAGCTCTTAATTTTTTATTGTTTTAACTTCTTTTTTTTAAATAGAACGCTCGATTCCTCAAATCCTATGGTATTCGAGATATTCAGAAAAATTTCATCTTGACCTCAAATAACAATTTTAAGCAATTGGTAAACAGAAATTAAATAGACTTTTGAGCAGTAAAGTCATGAAAAAAAGACAATATTGTGTTCACATAATTAATTTACCGATCTAAAGCGTCACTTTCATGTTAGACTAGACTGCCGATGACAGGTAGATAGGGGTTTGAATCCATGTAGGTTATTGAGGGTGGTTTTTCCAAAAATTGTTTTCCACTCCTCCTCCATGCTAATGTGGTTACCTACATTTCCTCTAATTTCAAATCATTTTCATCCTTAACTCATTAGTATAATTAGTACATATTATGCATATAAAGACATAAATATGACCAACCAAATATAATTCATCAATAGCATCCATCAAGCCTTAAACAACTTTTATTTTGATTTAAGATTCAAGATTTGAAAGAAAATTTAAGATTTGGATTCGACCCATCTCAAGTGCTTTTTAATATTTCACAGAACAGTAGGTAAATAAATAAATCTAATGTAAGGTCGGACAGAAATCGTAAATCCTCTAAATTAAACATATTAAAATACATGTTTTTCATTCACTTGTAGTATGATTAAATTTGAACTTATTAAATTGCTCAACGTAGTAGTTGTTTCATTAACATTTTGTTTACTGAGTATAATTATATTTTATTACTTGAAATCGTGAATTAAATACTAAAAATGAGTTGGTAAAAATTAATTGAAATAATTATTAAAAGAATTCTAATTCTTCCGATTTCAAACTGAACTTGAGGGAAATTAACTGAACCCAAATTTTTGTGGCTAAAGGAATTGGAAAAAAACTAATATTTATTTTAATTTAGTCACTATTTCCTATTTCATAAAAATAATATGATTGATTAATATGTGTGTATTGTGTGTTACTATCATAATTTGCACATGGCAAATGACTGAATCAAGTTTCAGAATTGTGTTAATTTTCTTAATTACTAAAGTTTATGGCTGTTTATACAGCTTGATACTTTACTATCTCTTCCAACCAAAATCAGGGCATAGATATGTGGTTTTTCCACACCAAGAACCATTTGTTAAAAGTTATTAACCTGACATTAGTTTTGTGAATGTTTTTGTAAACCGACATTGTGTTCCATTGGGGCATGTGTAGATTTGATACATCTTGCAAGTTCTGATACTAACCTTTCTTCTTTGCTTATGTGCTTTGATTGCATTGCTTATTTATACAGAGTTGGAAAATAAAATAAATATCAAATTGTTAGCAAAAATTAACAAAACAACTATACAATACAATGGCTCATTGTTGTATAAATTATATTTAATTGAATTTTAAAATAATAAGCACAAGTTTTAATTTTACACTAAAATGAAAAAGATTAATTGATAAATAATAAAGTTCTGAATATGTTAAGTAATTACAATCCAAATTGGAGCAACTCCTTTAGCAAGAAACATATTTATTTTTTCAAAATGACGCATTGGAACCATTTATGCAAAGAAAATTCTGANTTTTTTTCTCCTCTTTTGTTTTTTGGTTTTCTCTTTTAGGAAGTTGCGTTGCGCGTTACACACTCCTCCCTGATGAGTTCCGATAGAATGAAACCTAGGTCGGGGGATTGGGCGGTGACGATCAATTTTCTTTAAGAGACATCCATTACCTCTTTGTCCATTGGCAGCAGTGTAAAGTGTGAACTGTGTTCTTCTTTTCATTGTAAGGGCCATATTGTGTTTGTCCCCCTTTTATATGTTTCTATCCACCTTTCCTGTACCTTCTTCCAAATATAATAAAATTATGTCTTTGTAATTTTCAGTAGTTTTGTGTGGGTCTAGAGAAAATCTAGTGTAGTTTTATTTATTTTTTAAATGGTGCTATCTAGGGTAATTTTCAAATAGCCAGTGTAACACTGTCACTTTTACTTGTTAAATTTACAGATAACTATTTAACGTTACCTTTAACACCAACAGTTTGTGCAATTAAAGTGTAACAATACTAACCCATTCCATAAAGCATGATTAGCACAGTGATTTACTTAGGCCCGGCAGCCATTTTTCTTCTTTTAAACTCTTATCCAACACATATTTTCACTACTCACTTCTGTTCTCATTTATTGCTTTAATGCTTTTAGTCATAGCATTGAACTGGTAGCCCCATTTATTAGCTTCAATTCAAAGTATTCAGACTGACTAAAAGTACAGTGGTTCATTGATAGATGGCATTACAACAGCTTATTGCACTGAAACGTTGATTCATGCCCGCTCCAAGGAACTTTCGGGCGAACAAACACTATGTTGAACACCTGCACCTGGGAATGGGTTAATATAATAATACAATACTAATTCTAGGTAATAACTTTAAATATTTGGGGGCAAAAAAGTTTATGGGAGTGTTAGCCTGGCTGTTGCAAATTACTGTAGTTTATTGTGTAGCATTTTCTTTGAAAATCATTGTTTGAAGTGGATTACAAACAGCTATGCGTGTTAACTGTTGTCATTTTGCTCCTCTACTGGCTTAATTAACATGCAAGCTGCATACTAATTTTATTATCATCATAATCCAGTGTTTCCAGCCTGTGGCCAGGTACCCCGTACCCTGCATAATTATTGTATTTCTGCTTCTCCCGCAGATCTTCATTTACACTGTCAGTTCTTTCATTCCTAATGCTTTTCCTTGTTTCATCCTCTTTGACTCCTCTACCAATTTCATTGCCTTCTCTTTTGCTAGTTCTTTGTATTCCTCTGCTTCACTCGTGTCCTTTTTCGTTTTCAGTTCTAACAGCTTCTCAAATTATCTCATTCATAGTTGCTTTTCTTCTTCTCCTATCTTAATTGGTCATTCTAACTCAAAATCTTTACTCTCTCCTCCCATTTATTACCTAGCTATATACACCTTACTTCCTTCTACATCTCTTTCCATCATCTCTGTCCATTTTTGCATCCAATCCTACCTGATTTCCTTTACCACCTACTTCGCTCTTCTTCCTCTTCTTGCTTATCCCTATTCTTCCTTTGTTTCCTCATTCCTATTCTTAAAACTCCTTCTGAATGCTTTATTATTCTCCTCCATTGCTTCCTTCAGCCTACCGTTCCAACGTGGTGTGTCCTTTCACTTCCTCTTATCATTTTACCCCATTCACTTGTTCCCCCCACCCCCACATACCTCGTCTGCAGCTCCCACCAAACTTTTCTTAAACTTTTCCCATTCCACCTTTACTCTTTGCATATCATCCTTGGGCATTAAGCTGCTTGCCTTTCCTGGATACTGCTATCTTTCCTCTTTTGTTTTAATCCTTTACACCCTTATTCTTCTTTCTTGTTTTGCTACTTTTCTTAATCTAACAGCTCTCTTATCTTTTAGGGGAATATGCTGGCACGCAGGGACTTGGTCTGCTCAGACTCCATTCCACGTTTAGGCATGACCTCAAGATCTACGCTTCAGATGAAGGTCGCGTGCAGATGACTGCCGCGGCCTTTGCAAAAGGTCTGCTGGCTTTGGAAGGGGAGCTCACTCCGATCTTAGTACAGATGGTTAAGAGCGCCAACACAAATGGCTTGCTAGACAATGACTGTGAATCTAGCAAGTACCAGAACGTGTGAGTTAACACACTAGTCACTAGTACTTGGTTTGGCCACCATCCTCAAAGACCCCAACTCATGACTCATACATTTCTGGTGAAAATATTTATTTCACTTTTGATTGTATGTAAATTACTTAGAGGTGGGAATCTCAAATCCCTAAGGATATTCGGGGATTCAAGGTAATATTAAATTAGATTTTACTTTTCCAAAATTTTCAGTTGGAAATTGGTAATAGAGCTATATCATCATCATCATCATCATCACCATGTCTTATTACCCATTTGGGTTGTATACACTTACGCTAATGTGTAATTGTAGGGTGATTGTGAGATGAAATGGAGGACCTACAGTTTAACGTGGGATCCGAACCTTGGTGGAAGCCTGGCATTCCAGACATTTACAAGTTGTGATTAATACAAGTCTTGTCAGAGGTGAAGGAAGGGTTTGTTAATCAGATAAATCTGTGCCAGGACTGAGGATTTAACCTCGGACCCCCAGCACAGAAGTCCAACACCTTACACCGCGACACCAGGTCACCAATAGAGCTATAATACTGCATTTTGGTGGTACACTGTCAACATAATTATAAGGCAAACTTAACGAACAAACCCCAACAATTAATTCAACACTTAACCGGATCAATGAATGTTATAAATTATAATGAATGCATTAAAAAAATATTTACTATTAATATTTCTTCTAGTTGTTCTATAATATTTATGTTACATCCTTTGTTCATAATTTTTTTCACGATTCGGATTAACATTCGATGTTCAGTGGTAAAATTATGATTTGAATTTGTAAAATAGTGGATTCAACCCATCATTAAAATTATTTACTATTTTTCAAAACTATTCGAGAAAATATCACATAAGTATAAATTATCACAATTTTAAAATTCATACATGAGAATTTATTTTCAATTTTTAATATATAGCCATTTGTTAAGTTATTCATAAACACATATTAATGACAATAACCTCAATTTTTAGTCACTCTCAATGGTCTTGGGTTAAAGTGCTCCCCTCAGGGCCTGATGCTCGTGGGTTTAAACTAAATCAGTTGCTTCGTCCCACATCTTCTCACCTTATTCCTTACATCAATTTAGATGGTAGTTGTTTGGTACATGGCAGCCGGTATTCTTAGGACGGTTATATGATTACCAGATAAATATTGCTATCGGGAGGTTAAAGCTAGCTACCAGATAAAGGTTATCAGCCACTTTAATATTTTACACGTATTATGAACTGAATTTATCTGCTGGATAGTTATCTGTTGAATAAATATATTTTTATGTATAAAACGCAAGGTTGGTACTGTTTTTACTGGTGCGCACATGTCTATAAACCATGCTGCTACCTCTACAACCTGGCTCGTAGCTACAATGCTTAATGTTTGTTTAATAATAGTGGCTAAACGAGTCCAAGTAAACAGATAGTGTCACGGCGCAGAAGCTAGGCTGTCATGCAAGTATTGATTTTGGTGTCTGCCAAAATGTGGTCATTAGATCGATACAACATTTACAAAAATTAATTTATTGTACTCACATTAAAATAATTTGTTCTTATATAGCTATAACTTTTCAAATAGCTTGTCAGTTTTTATAAAAGTGACAATTAAATGTTATAACTTTGTATTTTATAGTTATATTCTGGGCCTGTGCTTACTAAACCTCATGAAAAACAACACATCATTATGGCAATGCTAATTTTAACTTTCAGATTAAAGTTATCAGGTATTTAAACCTCTCGATAAAAATGTGATGTATAAATACATTCTATCTGGCAGAAACCACAGAATTTTATCATGGCTTGGGCTACTTAAAATTAGCATAAAACCCTACACTTTCTTATAACTATATATTTTAGATAAACAATTTATTGAGGTTAAGTTATTACTAAATTAGGCCTAGAAGAGAAAAATAGATAAAACATGCTGACAGCCATTAAGTACACAATAGGCCTAACTGGCTAAATAGCAATATTACTTAGTAATTATGAAGTTTCCTTAGTATACTGACAACAAAATATAATTATTAAGAAACTTGAGGGGGAATAATTGAGTAAAATGGAGTATAAACTGGTCAAATAACCTTGGATATTATAAATGATGGGTGGGCACTTGCAATCCTCTTGCATGAACAAATGAATATAAGTGTTTAAGAATAATATAAAATTAGCAACGTTAACATGGGAAAATAAATATATTGATGAAATGTAAAAATCCATAGCACAACTTCCTTTTGAAGGGAAGTAAAGCCATTAATCTTGTGTTGATTGTGAAATGCAAAAGAACCCTAGAAGATATGGGAAAATACCTATACCCACAAAGTTGGTAGGCCCTTCTGTGTTCGCTCGTTGAAATTTTTGTGTGCTGATATAATCACTCAGTTCAGAAAGTTCATATAAATTCTCAAATAAATGACAAGTCTCAATT
This sequence comes from Timema poppense, assembly GCA_902141375.1. NCBI lineage: Eukaryota > Metazoa > Arthropoda > Insecta > Phasmatodea > Timematidae > Timema > Timema poppense. Next base: position 163,107 of record CABFOV010000022.1, on the reverse strand, counting down.
TTTAATTTTCATTTTATTTCCTTCAGGTTATAATGCTAAATAATCAGCTATAGTTATTTTCAAACATTAAATAATGATCTGGTTTTATTCCCCTAGGGCGAAGGCACGTCTTCATGAACTGATGCAACAGGATAGAGAGTTTACGCCAGAAGATCGTAAGAAGATTAACCCCTGTAATGCCATAAGCATCAACCTAGCTGTGGACTTTGTGAAGAATCCTGTCAAATGTTGTGAACACATGCAAGATCTTATACAGAAACTCATGAACATTGTGCGTATCAAGAAAGATGACCCTAAAACAAAAGGTAAGATTAATTCGCTCTCCTCTAATAAAAATAATAGTGCTTCCTTTCGCCTCACAGATCAGAGGGAAGACCCAGTGACCCATGTTATGTGACCTTCCACAGTAGAATTGAAAGCACAATATACAAGTAATGCACCGTATGTATGCCCTTTTTTTTCTTTTTTACAATTGGACATTTCTGACAGCAAGAAAAAGGACCAAAGATTGAACCTCGGATTCCAGCACAGAAGTCTGACACCTTACCTCTAGACTCCCAGGTCACCCTATATATAAATTATTTTATAAGTCGTGTACTGATATAATCATTCGGTTCAGAAAGTCCAAATTAAATACCCCAAACAAATAAATATACTGTTTTCAATGTTTTTTCTATTTTCTTTTTACTGTAGATGCCATCTTATACCATGGAGAAACATGGGAGCTAATGGGTCGAAGGTGGGGTAAAATAGAGAAGGACTTCGCCACCAAAAACAAGATGTTTGACATCTCCAAGATCCCTGACATCTATGATTGCATCAAATATGACCTTCAACATAACCAGCATACATTGCAGTTTGAACAAGCAGAGGAGTTGTATATATATGCAAAGTATCTAGCGGACATTGTCATACCTCAGGTAAATGATTACTTAAGTATTTGTGCTAAGTGGGCAGAGGAGCTTCGAGGTATTAGTTTATTGACCCAAAAATAAATCAAACCCTAAAAATATAATCACTTGATAGGAATAAAATTGTTAGTGTAAACACACAATAATGTCTTTTTTTCTGTTATTTTTATCACATATTACATGCATACATTTTTTTTAAATAAATTTTGTGATATTTTCATTCATTGTTTTAAGAGGAATTATATTAATTATGTTTGATATATAACATTTGGTAAATTATATTTAATAGCTAAATTTAAATAATTATACAAAGTATAGTAGTTTTATCCAACATTAAACATTTTTTTTAATATCTAATCTTGGATTCAGCTTCAGGAATATCTAATATTATTTTATTTGACTTCGCTTCGATTTGAAAAAGTGGACTTTGCATACCGCTAGTTCCAAGTTATATTTTTAGTATTAATGTGTCAAGGTTAATTTATTTTTAAATTAACTTGTCGATGTTGAGCAGTTGAAGTGATTTAAAACTATTTTGATGTAAACATATATAACTATATTCTGTCCTCAAAGATTTGAGATTTGTTACATAATATTCAAGCATTTGACTGTAGATTGCACTTACGTTTTATGAAAAATGTGTGCCTTATGTTTGGGTCATTACAATATATCAAATTATTTAATTTTGTATTTTATGAAAATTTGCAAATACTATCTAAATAAAGGTTATTTAAATAAATAATATAAACCATTGTTTGGATGGTACATAAAAACACAACATTTTCATTAGTTTTAGTATCACGCAGGTCCGTCTTATTTTAACGCTTTCAGCACCACAAGCTGATTGGTGCTAGTTATTGCGTTACTCAACAGATAGGGCAGTCAAGTGTATGATGTCACTAGAACAAAAACATACCCCTCTGTTATAGAACAGTATGTGTAGATATAAATGAAAGAACAATCTGTAAAAATTGCTCCATAAATAACAATTTGGTGATTTTTCTCGTACAACTTTACAGAAAATGTGAACTAGCTGTGGCATCCATAGACAACAATTCCTGTAACAGACCTGAAACTCTTCGTACACAAATCCGGTATAGGCATGGCACTAAACGGGTTGAACCATATCTATATACAAATACGTATTGTGGTAAAGTTAATATATTATGTTTCTTGTTGAATGTGAATTCTTGACATTGTTTGGGAGCATATCAGTTATTTTTTGTGTGTATGATTTTGACTTATTATATGCAGGAGTATGGTCTGACTAAAGAAGAGAAGCTGACCATCGGTCAAGGTATCTGTACCCCACTTCTAAAGAAGATTCGGGCAGACCTGCAAAGGAATATTGAAGAATCTGGAGACGAGACTGTAAATAGGCTGAACCCTCGCTACTCACACGGAGTGTCGAGTCCTGGGCGTCATGTCCGAACCAGACTCTATTTTACCAGCGAGAGTCATGTACATTCGTTGCTCACTGTTCTACGCTATGGCGGCCTATTGGACGTGAGTTATGAACAGTTAACTTTATAAAAACACACATTTGCCTAATCCTATTTATTATTTCTGTTATCAATATCCCTTTTCTCAACTAATACAAAGGTATTAGAGGAAAGGATTGTTTACCAACTTCCGACATAGCATACTCAGTTTACATTAAAACACATTGTTTGTTTAAAATTTAAGTTAAAAGAAAAATATAACAATATTCTTGTATCAATTACTGAAAATAAACTCTCTTTGCTATTTTCTGTATACACTTCACTGAGTATTTAATTTCTACAATGCAACTAAAATACTAAATCATTATATTTGGGTGGGGGGTTGAATGTGCGAAGAAAATTTCGCAAGGGCTTACTGGCTATTTAAAAATTTATTAAAGCTGTATTTCTATAAATGGAAGAAGGTACAGGAAATAGGTTTAGAAACATATAAAATTGATTGAACACAATATGGTTTTTACAATTAACAGAAGAACACATTGCATACTTAACATTGCTGTAACTGGACAAAGAGGTAACAGCTGCCTCTTGAAGCAATTTAATCATTACCGCCCAATACTTTGACCTAAATTTCATTCTCTCGAAAATCATCAGAAGGGAATATGAAATCCACAACGCAACTATCTAAAAGAGGAAACAAATAGAAAAGATAGAAAGGAAATTGATAATGATAGGATTGAATTGATTTAATGTAAGTGAAAGAGAAGGAAGCCAATCTAGAAATGATAGTTAGGTTCAACCTTAATAGAAAACAAAATAAACTTCTCTCTATTTATTTATAAACTCTGTACACTTTCATATCCTAATCACTTTTACAGTTATGCATGATTTTAAATTTTCAGAAATATTCTTTTTTTTTATTTTAAGAAAGGTAATATTCATATGAAAAAGGAATTTAATATCATATGTATCTGTTAAAGTGATCAGAAGGTTAGACATTAAAGTGGGAAGTGAATATTTAGAAACAAAATTTATAGGTTTTCTATTAAGGTTAAACAACTAGCTTCCAAATATATTAAACCAAGTTAAAAACATATTGAAAGCAATATATTAAAATGTAATATTTAGGTTTAATGCAACATTGGTCGACAGGTTGTGACTGATGAACAATGGCATCGAGCAATGGAGTATGTTAGCATGGTTTCCGAGCTAAACTACATGTCACAAATTGTTGTTATGTTATACGAAGATCCAACCAAAGACCCCAGTTCTGAAGAAAGGTGAGTGGTATTAGCAATTACTTTTTCTAAGCACACACAGCGTCTTACCGACTGTTTGAGTTATACGCTTATGTACTAATTATGCTAATGGTTTTGAGAATGAGAAAGGTTATACTTAGAGGAAGTGTACTCACATTTGATTGAGGCGAGTGGAAAACCAATGGGTAAAAACATATATTTGAACCTTGATCTCCTCGTTATCGGCAGTCTAAACTCCCTAGAAAAGATACATCGGTGAATATTTAATAATAACACTCAACCACATCATTGGAAATATTTGAGATTTAAATGGAATTTGACCCTAGCTTAATTTTAAGCAGGTTCCTTGGTTTTGAAAATCTAGTAGAAAACATAATACTCGCAAGAAATAACTTAAATCGTTCACTGCTACAAATGACTCGAGTACAGTAAGTATAGAATAGAGGCAAAGAGGCTATTTTCTGATAAAGCAGCATATCATTTTTTATCTTTTGTGAAGCTTCAACATTTTGTTTTTCATTAGAATTATAGTTAAATTTTGATTTGATTGGAAGTTCAAAATCTTTTAGTTTGAAATTTCAAATACAAGTATATCCCAGATACTAATTTGATGAGATGTAATTAAAATTAAATTTAAATGTAAAACATTTGAATACATAATATGGTAATGTAAAGTAAATAAATAAAACATATGTAAAACTAATGTTTTTGTGTCATAATCGGCTGATGGAATTGATGATCGGCACATGCTAGTTAGCCCTAATATATTATTAGAACTAATGTTAACTTTTCCATTCAGCCTGTGTTTGTTCCACTTTGGCTGTAGAAACAAATTCTGCACTGATTCCAACGTATTGTATCTAGGTTCCATGTGGAGCTACATTTTAGTCCGGGTGTCAACTGCTGTGTACAGAAGAATCTACCCCCAGGTCCAGGTTTCCGACCCCACAGCCGCAACGAGTCAGCTGCCTCCAAGAATCCAGTTAGTCGGAGCTTATTGTTTTTAAACACTTTACCTGCCAAGCCTTTATATACTATTCTGATCAGTCTGACAGGCTTTTTCATGAAAACTTGCACATTTTCTAAATCTTACCAATAAAGTTACTTTATTAGTATAAAATTAGTACTTACATGAAATCTTTCTCTGAAATTTCTTCTTTAACATGATATATTACTCAAATTACTTACATTTTTATAAAAATTTACTAGATTTATTCAAAAAGACTTTTTTTTAAAAGTTTTTCACAAACAAATTTTTTTTGTTTACTTTGACATTTATAAAAATAACCAAACTAATAGGCCTAGTTTGTTTACAAGATTTCTACTTTATATGACATTCATAAACATGGATAATATGAATGATAAAAATGAATAATATTTTCTCTTGAACAAACCTGATTTATTTTCCGATGCAAAATTGGGATCCAATTCTGAATCATCAAAACTTTCATCACTTTCATCTAAATAATCACATATTTTTTCAGAAGTTAAACACTTCATAATCTATTCACTTTACTGATAAAATAAACATGCTATACAATTTAAAAATATAATGCAGCAAACACAATTTCACTCACGAAGTAAACAAAACAAGGCTCTAAACCATAGATTCTAAACTTGACTGACAACACGCCTAAAATTATATAACAAAAAAAAATTGTATTTTTAAAAAGCAATGTGATCTCTTGGCAGAAGTATACACTAAAGTAATTAAATAAACCGTCTCCAATAATGTACTATATATTACATCGCCCACAGAAATCACAAATCTCCGAACGTTGTTGTATTAAGACGTTAGTAGGCAAAGTATTAATAGAGTTTGTTAACTAACAAAACACTTTTAACTGCTCAAATATAGCATTTTTTCTTTATTTCTTTGCATAACACAACAATATATTTCGGTGTGGACATAACAATGTAATGTGTGTTACCATAGTGTCACAAGTCTTGATACAAATTTAATTTAATTTTCAGATCCAAATTATTGTGTTCACTGGTCTGTTGTTTGATTTATATCACCACAATTGTTTGATAAATAATACACATTATATTAATTAGGGGTGAGTTTCAAAACTTTGACTTGGATTCAGAACAAATATCAGCTTCAATTTTGCTTCAAAAGAAATTCTTGCTTCGAAAATTACAAAGCTTGGCCAATAAAGATATCGACAGCTAAAATACTCAATTTATGGTCAATTATTTCCATTTTGAGCTGTTAAAAAATTAATATGCATATGAAATAATCTGAATTGAGTTCTAAGTTGTTATAATAACTAGATTTATCAAAATAAAATGGAACATTACAAAAAATAATTGTTAAATATAACATTTTCCAAGTAATTTTAGTGCATAAAGATATACAAATAACAACAATATAATATTTTTAAAGCATAAAACAACAAACAAACAAATATTCAAACTTTGATTTGGCTTCGAGAATCTTTAATTTATTTGATTCAAATTCACATACATTAAAAAAGTGACTTCGTTCATCCCTAATTACATATTTGTTTGTTTAGGTTATTTTTTTGTTGCTGCTTTTGCTAAGATTGTTTGCTTACAGAATGATTAACTCTTCAAAATATTTGTCAAAATAAATATAGATTGTGCTTTTAGATAATAATTGATCCTAATTAATATTTTCCTGCAGACTGAATCTAGTACAGCAGAGGAAAGCATATCTCATTGTGAGATTGATAAGGCTGCTCCTAATTCTACTCGAATAGATGAAGAATTAAATTTGTTAGAAGAAGAAAACAAAGCAGACTCCACACCAGCACAATCGGTATATACTTCTTTATCGTTGCATTTTAATTAACCATTGCACTTTGTATTCTTAAAATAGATATTATTTCCCAATATTACACTTTTTTTTTTATCCTGTCATCATGGATTAATTTCTTTTAAAGAATATTACCATGCTGGAATTAAATAAAATTACACACTATTAGTAGACATCTGTGAAGCAGGTTTTCGAGTTTGAATCAAAGTGAATATTATTCGCGAATTTTGAATAATTAATATCAAACCAAATAATATCCTATTTAAATATGTTAAAATTATCATGTTATATTAAAAGATCTATATCATAAAAAAGGATTAGATTAGTTTTGGACCCTCGATCTCTAAGTTAACATGTTCAAATCTAAGTTCTTCAACGGGCTCATGTAACATTAGTTCACCTTGTCAAAGTTAAGCATTAAAGAGCACCATCTTTTGTGTTGATTATAAACTATTTCAATTATATTTCTAATCCTCAGGGTAAACACATTTTTTACAAATATCCAAGGGTGCAATTAGGCTACAAAAGTTTGGTAAGGCTGTTGTTGGGGGAAAAGTTTGGCTTATTTTCCAATGAATATGGTAATAATAAGTATTTACTTTACCTCACAAGAATTGTTATTTAAAATAGGCCTATAATTGTACTAACATATTTTAGGCTCATTGTGGGATTTGCAACAGCCTAAAACCTTATCAATTTTGGTCTAGTTTAGTTTGATATGAGTTATCGAATTTAATAAAATAAAATTAGAAATGGTATCAATATTATTGAAGCTTCGTAGACCCTTAATTACCACTCCACCAAAATAAATATAAATATTTGCAAACCCATCCTTCATTGTGAGTCACAGAATTAAAAATAATGATTTTAAATAGATTAAGTCTGTCTATTAGTTAATCAGTTTAAGTATTATGATAAGGTTATGTTAAAAAAATGTCAATAATTTATAAAGGTCAATGGTCAGACAGCATGTTCTATTGTTGGTTTTATCATTTTAATTTTTAGATTTTATCCAATATAATTGTAGCTCTGAGAAATGTTTGATAAAAGGTCAAGTTTTCCGCATTATTCTTATGTCTTTAAAGCAATTTTGTGATTAATACTTAAAGTTACATAATTACCTTAACACATGTGAACATTTGTTTTATTCAGGTTTCTCCCTTACCAATAGATGAAACGTCTCCGATATCAGAGAAGAAAGTTGAGGAAGTATTTAGAGCAACACTACGCACATCGGAGCCAATACCTATCAAGTAAACATGATCTTAATTTCTAGTCAGTTAATTTAAGGGATAATCCGGAGTGGAACTTGGCGTTTGTTAAAGAGCACGTTAAACAGACTAAAAAATATTTCTGTCTCCTCAACTCGTTGCTTGGGTCATTAAACTTATATTACAGCAAGAGGCCTACTTTATTTTAAAATTTTAAACCTTTATCGTATAAGTCTGCCTTTATGTCTAAGAGCACTAAAGCTTTGATGGCCTCTTGTTTTTACACCTTTAATGATTAAAGTTTATCCGACACCTTAGCTCAGTCGCTAGCTGTTTACTGAGCTAAGGACCTCGGGTTTGATTCCTGGCATTGCTGAAAAATATATCATTGGTGAAATATGAGCTTACCCTTTCACAGTTATGAATTAACAGCCGGGGACTGGCTGTTGTGCCTGTGCTAGTCTTAAGTTAGATTATAACTTATAAGCTATATGAAGCTATGACAGGCCTAGCCAGGCCACAGGCTGGAAACAATAATGAATGTAAAATAAAAGAAATTAAAATGTATAGGTCAGCTGGAATCCACTATAAAATGGTTCTATCAGAACTGGGGATAGGAACTTTGAACCCTCAAGGAAATTTAAATTTTGAAAGTTTGAGGAAATATCAAATTCAAGATTTTGGAATTCTTTTTTTAGTTTGAATTTGTTTTGGAGCTCTAATACCCCTTATTGATTGTTCAATCCCCACGTATTTTTAGAATTTTTTTTAAACAATCAGGCTCCAGACCATTAATTTAACACTTAGCTACATTTATGAATGTATTTTAGTAAAAAATCTTAACATTTAGCTATTATTTCTGCTTTCAAATATTATATGTCATTTCTATTTCCTCTTTTGTTTGTAATATTTTACAAGATATGGATTCAAGATTTGTGTTTGTAAAATGACGGATTCTACCCATCGCTGATAAAAACATTAAACTTATATTTAGGTGGTCAATGGGTTTGGCACTGATTCCCTCTGGTAAAGCTATGGGTTAAATCTTAATAAAGTGTTTTTATTCAGAGGATTTTATCATAAGATGGCAGTACTTCTTTCAAGTCTCTTGCATGTTATCTATCAGTGTGAGCCATGACGACCTGGCGACTCATCTCACCGATGAATTGACTCAGCAGGCCCAGCGTAGTCTGTCATACACAGGGAACCACCCATCCAGCCCAGACAACGAACCTAGGTCTCGCAGTTTTGACCATCAACGCGAAGAGAACCAGGATAAGGGTACATTTAATATCACAACATTTTACATTGAGAAAAATAATTAGTATAATACATTATTTTGTCAAACACTATTATATTTGTCTATGATTCAAATTATTGTGCTTTTATTGATCTAGCTATATTTCAGAAAGCTGTAATATATCTGAGCTATATGCACTAAGGTAAGTGACGTTGTAAGCATCCATTAAAGTGCAATTTATAATTTCAAAATTTGTGATCTTCTAACTTAAAGGAAACATCATTTATCATGATAAAAATTCATAAACCTAAATCAATATTTCATGATGAATTTGTGTTTAACTGTTTATAACATTGTAGTTGCATATTTTATGTCACTATATTTTTTACATAAAATCAAAATAAAAGGTTTACATTAATTAATATCATGACACAGGCAGCAAATTATAGTAATTACAGTGCTGTCTTTATGAAGGGGAGCACATTTTATTTTATTTCGATTAAAAATTGACACTTGGACATGGGAATCGAACCCGAAACCATTGCTCTACCATTGAGCTATCCAGGACTTGTCCCTTGCTCAGGAATCCTGGATAGTTTAGTGGCGGGCTAAGCCTAAAGTTCCGGAATCTATATCCATATCCAGGTTTTATTTTTCAACTGATTTATATTGAAAGGTTTATATTATGTTTAGCAAGGATTCCATAATATGCTTTAATTAGACATAGGTGATGTGTGTTGAAACCTTGCCATATCACACTTACTTTTTTATTATAAATGGGCATATCTTACAGCCAAAAATGTTACTAGATCTACTTTTAGATATTTAAACATTAAGTCATGTGCTCTGCAGCTGTCACTTTTGGTAGACATTATTAACTATCCATAAAATAACAATAATATTAGAAATGCTATCATGTTGAGCTCAAAACAATTTTATTTCATATTCCAATGTTTTATATTCAAATGCCCATTTGTAAAAAAATAGTGGTACATATTTATTATAAGACTTATCATTATCATCATCAGAAGTAGTAGAAGTAGTAGTAGTAGTACTGCCATCACCAACTAAGGTACACGGAAGTGTGAGCTGTAAACACTAATATACTACTGGTATTCAGTGTGTGTAGGAAGAAATGTCTGTACTCCTTTTATTGTTTTCTTTCCTTCTCAAGATTAAATGTCTTGTTTGCTGCTACTTGAATTTAAATTGCTAAATAGTACTTAAGACAGTAATTGATTTAAAGTTCAGTGCTCATTTCTTCAGATGCCACAGCAAAAGGTATGAATCTACATAATTTGTTTTGATAAGACCAATTGCATGCGCAGATATATGTTTGATAAGGTATCCTTTAACATTTATAAAAGTGTGCAGAGCTGTAAAAAAAACCACTCCTTTATTGTGTGGTTGTAGTTTAGTTTAAAAAAGATAAAAAATCATATTGCTCTTATAAATGATTGGATGTTTGTTGTAGTTAGTTAATGCTGTCAAACTCTTAAAGAAGACTCTCTTGCCATCACCGGTATACCCCTTTTTAACCTCGAAGGTTAGCAAGCTTACCTGGCACATTTCCACTATGGTGTAGCTGATAAGATAGGACCATAGTGTAATCCCATCAAGGAATGAGTTACTTTTTTAGGTTTTTAAGGTATTTCCTGTGGAGATTTTTTCAGGTTCTGTAGACTTATTCACTTTGTTTTCAATAGGGGTGTGCAGAACTTCAAAATTTCAACTTAGGTTTGAACAAAATATCAGCTTTGACTTTACTTTGAAACTTCGACTGGGTTTTTAACTACACAACATCTTAGACTTCTGAAAAAAAAATCTGGTTTCGGCAATTATGAATCTTGGCAAATAAAAATTTTGAAAGCTAAAACACTCTGTTTTATTATAATTTATTGTCATAATGTGTTGTTCTGTACCTCACTAATTAATATAAATATGAAATAATCTTAAATAATATAATTGGAAGTTGTGATAGAAACAGAATGTATCAGATTGGATTGAATTGTTACAAAAAATTATGCAATAAAACATTTTCAGAGTGTTTTAGTGTATTAAAGGTAAATACCGTAAATAAGGACATCATAGTATTTTTTCCAAGCATAAAACAGTAAACGAAAAATATTCGATTGTGAGAGAGTATATATTTTATACATTCGATTTGTGTTTGCTTTGAATTGAAAAAAGGAACCTTACACACCCCTAGTTATCACTATTACACAACTTCTTGTACAGAATAGAAAATGATTTTTTATAGATAGTTTAATGTGATGTATTTTAAGTTCAGTTCACAAAAGTAACAAATACATGATATTTCAAATAAAATGTTTCAAAGTTAATAATTTTCTACTGACTTAGAAATATTTGTGAACATTGGGGACACATTGTATATAAGTGTGATGTAAGTGTTTAAAGGAAAGGAAGCTAACCTTAAAAGATAGCATGGCATAACCAAACCAGGGCTTCGAAGTCTTAAGCCAAGCCTTTGACTCAGACTCCTCTATTCTTTTTTCTGACTCCTTCGGAAATGGCGAATGTATATTAATCACTATTAACAAATTTAATGCGGTAAAATTCTCCATTGGAAGCTTCTTTGGCGTTGTGAATTTATATTTGAATAAATTTGTCAGTCAAAATTACAAATATTTGTCCTAAAAAATAGAATTATAAAATTAAAATAATATATATCATAAATTGTTATAATACTTTAAGTTTTTATTTTGAAGTCTGAGTCTGTACATTTTTATCGACTCCACCCACGCAAAACTGCTTCCGACTCCACAGCCCTGAACCCAACTATACTTTCAGGTTGGCTTCCTTGTCTCTCTTTTACAATGCACTATTTTACAGTATTTAAAATCTATTTTCATGAATTTCAAATAGTAAATAAATCTAATGGTTGTATCATCTACTTAATTTTAATTTCAAACACAAAAATGAATAATAATTAACAAAGATTCTTGACAGAATCATTCCACAAATTAAACTGTGTACTAATCGAAAACGCTCATTACTCCTGCTAATCAATAACTCTTTGTCCAGTGGCAACAATGTAAAGTGTGAACTGTGTTCTTCTTTTCATTGTAACAGCCATATTGTGTTTGTTCCCTTTTATATATTTTCTATCCACCTTTCCTGTACCTTATTTAAAAAATATAATACAAACTACCTCAAAATGGGGAAAGAGGTATTCCTTAATGAGATATATTATATATTCTCATCCAATGTCCTTTCCCTGTTTTTGTCCATAATTTTATTCCATTTTACATATATCTAAGTGTCCTAACATTCTCTACAAATTACTTTTTTTTTT
>CABFOV010000022.1:99640-147290 GCA_902141375.1 Timema poppense | reverse complement strand
ATTTTTTTTTTTTTTTTCATTTATAATGTTTTATTTTCTGAATTCAGGGTAATAATTTCTATACATAGTTTAATCCAACTAAACTACAACAATCTGTATTAGTTAAACTCATTTTATTTCAAACTAGCTCCACTCATATTTTATGTCCTTACAAAAGTAATATAAATAATAATTACAAATTATAATAAACTAATAAATATTAACAGATATATAATTTAGTTTTGTTAGAACCTATTGAATATCAGCTTTTGAAGTTTCCACAAACTTAATTCTACATCTTTTGTTGAAAGGACTTAAAATATCTGTTATATATTTCCTTTTGGAAGAATTGATAACTGCAACCTGCATGAGACGCAGGGGAAATGAAAATTAAAGACTTTTTTTTTACTGTGGTATGTCAAATTATTTTTATATGCTAGTTTGTTCACATTAAGAAACACGTTATGAATAATTGACCTCGACTAAATTTTCAGTCACAATAGATAGCATAATTTTTTTTTATTGCATCATTTTACATATTTTGGCATGCTTTTAAAAAGTTGTTTTTCATTACAGTGTTATTACAAATATGTGAAATTTTAAAAAACATACTAAGCCAGTTATTCTTATTTATTTTTTAATACACTTCTTAGTGTAACTATAAAAATAATTAGAAAAAAATGTTGTTTTATTAAATTAAGTTGTTTTAAAAAAGATTATACACTTACATCTTAGATTTATTATGCTAATAAAATAAAACCATTGCTAATATTTCGGTATCTAACCAATTCTACTCTTTCAATTGTTTAATTGCATTTGAGAAAAGGACTTTATTGAATGCATTGGTTCCCTTAATATATATATATATGTATTTTTAAGTCTATTGAAAGGATAGTGTTTTTCTCTCCATATTTTTCAGTTTTGGTTTACTTAAATGTTGGTTTTAGATGCTATAAACTTTAAAAATAATATTTATAGAATTCTCAGTATCTGCACATATTTTTAAGCTCGGAAGAAAAACACTGTCTTATTTATAATGGCTTCAAGTGATGTGTGTATTTATACTTTTGTTTGTTTTCTTTCTCATTTTCCTTCCAACCTTTCCGTAATTTTCTCTTGGCCTTCACAAATTTTATTTCTTTTACCTTTTTTTGTTTACAACCTCACAATATAATATCATTGATGCTCTATCTCACATGCAATGCTTATCTTCTTTTTTTATTTGTTTTTTGTAAATGCTTTTGTTACTGACAACAACTTGGAATGGTACTAACTTCTTGAAATATTTCTTATTCTTAAAATATATACATATACATCAATACTAATTAATACTTCTTTATTATCATTTTTCATTGTTAAAATCTTACTTTATTTATTTTAATTTGCTCATCTGTTGATTGTTTAAAAATATATTTAATTAATAATGTTGTTGCGTTATTTTATTTAATATCTTGATATTCTATCGGATGGCTGATACCCATCTTTCTGTTTACTGGGTCTCTACCCTTTGTCTGTCACTGTCCTGTTCTTGTCTGCGTTGTCTGCTTGGCTTGTTGGTGTGCATGATCCAATAGATGTGACACCCCTTCTAATGATCCCTGCATCTCCCTTCCCCCTGACTCATTCCCACTCCACCCCTTCCTTGCCCTCCCCGGCGACCAGCCCCCCATGCTCCCTCAACCCCCCTAACAATTCGACTTGGCACGCAGACTCAACGGTCACTAGGCGCCACCGCCACAGTATTTCTGGCCAGATGAGTTACCTCAAGATGTTAGGTTTTGGGGTAGCCCCCGGAGGGGGTCTGGTGGTCCAGCAACACAGGAAGATGAGCAGTGCAGGCTCCACCAACAGCTTGTTCAGCACAGCTGTCATTAGTGGGTCATCCAGTGCCCCCAACCTACGAGATATTATACCTAACACAGCCTCTGTGTCAGGTATGTATAATTCATTCACGACATTAGTTTACTTGGATGTCAGTTCAAAAAGTTACTAAAAATAGCCCCTTAAATATCCCTACGCCAACAACTGACATCTATTACTTTTGATAACTAATGAAAACAAATGGTAATATGTGAATATGATACTTAACAACAGAAATTTAGGCCAATATTATTTAGATATTTTTCAAGGTCCGGCACAAAGCTTATTTCTCATTTTATTCCACTTAAAAAATGTATTCACAGCACTTTCACAAAAGGTCAAACGAACATAGCTTCAAATTGGCGACCGACTATTTTAAACCATGTGAATGAACGTGATGGAAATAAGTTTTTTTTTTTACAATGATGCATCCACGCAATGGATAAAAGTATTTATTCAGTTTAATATTTTGAAATACGATAAAATAATCATAAAATAATTTACTATATATATATATAAAAGACAAGTATTTTCTCTTTTCCAAGTAAATACCATGACTGTATTAAAAGGTATTAATGCATTCACTATATTACACATCATAGATAACATTCCAAAACAAAGAATAAATATTTTTTATTTATTATGTTTAAAATATTGTTTCAGATTGGATAAAAAGTAATTATTAAAAGTGATTGAATAGTATGTGAAAACCTAATTTTATGTTATTTTAAATGTAAAGTATAACAGGTGATTAAAAAACCTACATTTATAACTAAACAGTGATTTTTTACAAGTGTTGACAACCCAAAACCTAAAAATATGATTTTTGAACTGTAATCCAGGTAAAAACCTATCATAAACAGACTATGTGCCGTGGCTCAATTTGTGAAAAGATGTTTTGTGTTATAACTTGTACCTACCTGTCTCATGATATATTTTAAATAACCTGCAAAATTTATTTAAAATATTCTTCCATAATGTTAAATAGAGAATTGTAAAAAATAAATTTTAATTTTCTATAATGCAACAATTTGTTCACCATTTTTAAGAAATGGCTAAAGTGTGGACTGTGCCTAATTCTTGAAATATCTCCCAAATTTCCCTGAAATCTGTCTGCTTTGATGCTGACTCATGACATTTAGGATTAATATATTTGGTTTTTCATTCTCTCTATAGCCAAATGCTTGTGCAATTTCTTAAAATATACCTTTTGTCATCATGTTTCAAGTCATTAAAAGCAGCTAGTAGTGTAATTTTAATTTAAAAACTAAAATAAATGTGATACCCCCAAATATGAATACTACTGTTTCATAAGTAAATTCCTATAAAAATGCAGTTTCAAACAACATTTGTAAGACTTGTTCCTCTTAGTTATAATAATGATTAAATAATATGTGTAGTATGTTTGCACCTATTTTGTTAACAACATGAAAACTTATTTTATTTAAAGTATCAAATATAAACCATGTCTAGTATAGTCTGATTTAAATATAAATGAACTTTTTTTGACAGTTATAAAAGTTAATAAAACATCTTCATATATTTGTATGGAAAGTCACATGATGGTTTTATTTATTACATTATTTATTGATCTCTGGTTAAGTAAACCTGCACGTCGGTTGTTTTTTTCTGTTTTCAGCTATCGAAGGCTGTGGAGGAGTTCCACCCATCAGGCCTTTGGAAACACTTCACAATGCCCTTTCTTTGCGACAACTAGACGCCTTCTTAGATATCATGACTTCAGCCCCGTTGTTCCGTACTCCCGCTTCTTCCCCTCCCAAGTACCCCTCTACCCCCCTCTCTTCCTCCATACCCCCTCTTCTTAACTCGTTCACGCATCACCCACCTTTGCGACTACAGTCACCAAGCAACAGTGAGTATTGTAGCTGTGGACGAGGGGGAAGGGAGGCATTGCTAATTAATAGTTGTCACCAAATCACTCAAAAGACCATGCACAACTTTTTTATTTCTTGAAATCTCCCACCTATGCTTCTTTAAATATGTTTTTTAAGACTATTTGAAAGCTCCTCCCATTAACTTAAAATATTGTTCCCTTCAATATTCACAAATGTGTACCCTTTTGGAATGTTTACAGGCGTAGGAGTAAAGGGGCAGACGGGTCATATGAACGTTTCTCACTTTACAATCATTGTGGATGTCTGGTTACAATTATCACAATCAGAATTATCTAAATAAAACTATCTTAATATCAATAATATCTTTTCATCTGTCAAGAAGCATATGACCAAAAAGATCTTAACCATTTGACATTTAAATTTTTTTAACTGGTTCACAATGGCATTTAATGGACATTTGGATGTCATTTTAGAAAATGAAGAGGATATCCTTATAAATGTCCCATTACATGAGCCTGGGAATTCCTTAAATATATCAGATTACTCTCATTGCGATTATATTGTAGGGTCTGAGAAAGTCAATGAAAACTCGAAAGCTTTAAGAAAGAAATGTAACATTTTAACATCCACGTCAAAAGTATCTGAAACGCAAGAACATAACATTTCAAAAACAGGCGAAATAAATAATATTATAGACAGTTTTAATGATAATTTGGGTGAGCTTCAACATTTACTTCAGTCGATTGATGTGCTACAAGATAATGTCAAAGAGTTTGAGGAAAGTGTTACAAATATTCCTCCTAATAGTAATTCTTCTCGAATATTTAAAATATCTGGCACTTCAAGTAACAATGATGATGTTAGTAAATCACTTTCAAATAACAATATAGATAAAACATTAAAAGATACATGTTCTGACAGTATTGTAGACAGCTTGGTTGATGTTCCTGGTTCCTCCATACTTGTTCCTGATCAGTCATCAGATTCCAACTTTAAGTTTGGACAACATTGTTCAAAAACTTATAGCTGTTGTAACTCAGGGGATAGCAAAAATCAATCAGGTAATTCGATAAGTGATCAAACTTTGATGAACGAAAAACTTTATAAAATCGAGAATTGTCTACAAGAAATATTTAAAGCTAAAACTCATCGCCTTGTGACAAGTAACTCCTCAAAAGAAATATATAGTAGTGGTGTTTTAATTGGTGGTAAAATCAATAAACTGGCTGCCCAGTTAGATAAATTTAAGAATGGTAAGATCATGGCTGGTGGAAGCTGTACCCATACAGGCAGTACTGAGAGAAGCACAGGTAATATAAATAATAAATATAATATAAGACTGGGAGGCAGAAAAAAGAATACTAATAGACCCCATTTTCCTACTCCTTCCTCTTTCAATGAAACATTTATTAAAAACAGTGATACTAAAATTAGATTAAAATTAAATAACTTGCATGAGTGTAATCTTGGCAATAATACTATCACAAAAGGAAATAAAACCTTAGAAAAAATAGAGCAGAATTTAGAACCAGATAAGGACAATTCATTGCACGACATAGACATAGCCTTGAAGAAACTGGAATGTGATGAAATGTCAAATTGTGTTGAAACGATTCTTGATTCATCCATTAAAAAAACACTTTGGTCATTCACTGATAAAAATAATTGTGACATTATAAATGAAGACATCTATGATCAGTTCCTCTCCAATAAACCTATTATCAAAAGACAATTAAATCATTCAACAATTCAAAACAAAAAAGATATGAGAAATAATATTGGTATAGGTGATTGTCATTCAAGCCTTAAAACAAACGATGTATTGGTTGGACAAGAAAATATCCTTCGAGTCACTAAGTCACAAATGAGTGGCAAAGCTTTGGCTGACAATAAAAAGGACAAAGCTGTTTACAAAAATATAGACGAGTATAATCAGCTCAATCCACTTGGACTTAAAGATGTCATTTTAAAACTAAATAAACTTAGAAATAAAATGGAAAAAAATATCTTTGATAAAGAGGACACTCGGCCATCTAAACCTACTCACTGGGTTCATGAGGATAAAAATGTTTTAGAAAGTAAGAAAAGAAATTTACAAATACGCAACAACAGAAAGTTTTTGGTAGTTAAAAGTAAGGATAATTTACAAGGAAGTAGTGGTGAAGATAATGTACAAGAAAATGGCGACAAGGATAATTTACAAGAAAATAGTGACGAAGATAATTTACAAGAACATAGTGACGAGGAGAATTTACAAGAAAATGTTAACTCGAATATAACAAAACATTTCTCCCAAACCGTCAAAGGTAAAGGCAAAAGTAAAATATCTTTTTTGAGAAGAAATAAACTATTGAACCTCAAAACCAATTGTCAAAAAATTAATGAAACAAATTCAACCCATTATAAGCAAAAATGTCATCATTTGATAAGAAAACTGGATTTAAAATCTAACATTTCTTGTAGGTTTAATTTGGCAGAAAATGTTTCACAACCATTTATTCACTTATCAGAAATATTTCCACAAAAATATCCAAAGGTTCCCTTTGGTTCACAATCTCTCCAGAAGCCATGTTTGTACAAAAAACAAATATCCCCTTACAAAACCTCATGTAAGTTAAACAGTACTTCACACAATAATCTGCAAAAACCTATTGATGATTATAGGTTATATTTGGACCACAAATATTTATTTCCAGATGAACACTATAAAGAACACATGTTTGATATGTATTTTCAACTAGCTGGCATTAACAAAAGACTCGAAATGAGTAATTCTTTCTCAACACATTTGACTAAAAGTAATAATGTTTCAAGTGATGTCTTAAATTATCACTATGAAGAATTTGATTTGTACCCACGCATTAATAATTTCAATTCAGTTTTATCTCTCTGCGATGATATGCTGGATAGCACTTGTTGCCATGAATTTTATCATATAAACAATCCTTTTATAAATTGCACTGATGAAACAAAGTTTAATAGATATCATCGTTTGTTTCCTAGTAGATATTTTACAAAGAATCTTCATTGTAACGATAATAGTGGCATACAGCACTGTTTCAGGATTATTAGTAACTGCCCATCAAATTCAGAGCAGAAGACTTTTAATGACTCATACTATACAACAAATAATAGTTTCTTTACAGTGAACGGTAACAAAATATTTAAAAGCCGTTCACCTCTAGGAAATAGCAAACACATCCACTTTCAAACTAATATCACAGACAAAGAGAACGATTTGGTTCAATACGAGCAAGTTTCAGGTCAAAATAATTTTAAATTTGGCGAACCCAATGAATTTATTGATGACATGTATGGACAAAACTGTGAAGTAATTGCTGAACCAGATAAATCGACTAAATCCGGCTCTGGTAGCCTTACTGAACAATCACAACTTAAAAAAGCAAACATTGACAATATCTGCCATAGTTCAATCCGAGAAATAGATACAGTTGAAACAAATGTTAAAGAGGCATTAAAAACGAGTAACAATAGTGAAACACAATCTGATTCAGAATGTTGTCTGAGTGAAAGTGATAAACATGTTTATGACTGTACATTCAATAAAAAACACAGCTTGAGTAACCTAAGTGTTGTTTTTGAAATGAATGAAGAAGAGGAGCAAGAAATGAACGCGATCTGTTCTGATAAAACTAGTCAAAATAATGGAAGTGAAATGCATGTCAAGGAAGCTAAAATATTGTCTTCCAGATCAAGCATCCGATTGTCTAATTATCCTGATGAAGAGAGCACAGGATTGACACCTGTTTCCCCTGAATCTCAGATGTGTTTCAACTTAAAAAATATTCCTGTTGATAAAAAGCTTAATATTTCATTGTGTAATGAAAGCACCCAATCAGATTCAACAACACAAACTGTCGACACTTTACAAGCTACAGATGAACTCATTCCACAAAACAAGCATTTTAGTCACACATATTTGGAAGAACTATTTAAGAGGGAGCTGACCAAATTCATTAACAATCCTCAAATGGTTGCACTTCTTAATAATCCACAAAACCTTAAACAGTCCATTACGACCAACTCGTCAGAACTACTCGTTCAACATGAAAAAAGTAGCGCTGTACAATGCTGTAAAGAAACAACTGTATTGTATCACAGCCAGCATAAAAAACCCGGTGATAGTAAATCTAAAGACAGATGTAATACAACCATTACACCCCAACATTCCAACCAAAGTTCAGTCAATCGTATTTATAAAATTATAATTTGTAAAAAATCTTCAAACAAAGTTATAAACAATAACATTGAACCGAAAGATTTGATCAAGGATACATCTGAAGACATGAACAGTGTTAACGCAAACATAAAACAACACGGTGATGATATTAACCTCAAGAATACTAATTCTGTTCAAAAAGGACATCCAAACTTATCTGTAAAACCTGAAGCCAACATTGTTTTGCATATTTCTTGTGAAAATTGAAGTGTATAAAGTCAAATAAATATAAATATGTAGCAACCTTTTTGCTTGTTAGTAAGGTTTAGTAGGAATATTATCTGAGTTAACTTGTTATATATGAGCAATAATACTTAGAGAATTTGTATGGCTCAGCATTATAACATTTCTCTGACCCTCAAAATGCATTGAATAATTCACTTAAATTGATTAAGTTAAAGTGGTTGTGCCTTGTTAACATTGTTTGGTTCCTGAGTGATGCACTTAAGGTGAGAATGTATTGAACGCGGGAAAAGGCCAGTGTTTGTGCAGTTTTTATAGTAAAACATTTTTGACCTAAATAAATAAAATATTGCTTCAGTAGAAACATAGACTTATACTTTCTTCACATGTTTATATCAACATTTGTTGCATATCTCGCATGAGCATAACATCATTAGAGAGACCCGCATAGGTGGCGTGGTTGGCTAACGTGCTTGTCGTGTTGAGCTTGACTGCTGAGGACTGGGAGATCGAGGTTCGAATCTCGGTCGGGTGAACTGAGGGTGGTTTTTCCTAAATGGTTTTCCACTTTCCCTCCACGCAAATGCGGGTTCACTTCCTCTAATTCAATCTTCCCAATTCATTAGAGTAATTAGTACTTAAAGAGTATAATCCGAACGGGTAGTAAGACGCGGTGCTAAATATAAACATCATTAGATAAGAAACTCTTTAAATGAAGATAAAAAGTTGTCATTAAATTCCAGTACACCCTCGACCCATATTTAAGAACTGTTTGTATCACCAAGTGAAGAAAATTAACCTCTATGGTTTTATTGAAACAATATTTGATTTCTTTTGACCAAAAAAATGGTTTTGTTATAAAAACTACAAAAACACTGTCATTTTCTTGTATCCCCTACATTCCCACCCTAAGAATTAAACATTTGAGTATAGTTTAATAATAATGGACTGTTCTAAATAAGTTAGTTTGTGTGTGCTCTGAAATTGTCCATTATTTCATGAAAAGGCTTTCTTTACCTATAAATTTGGAACAGTACTTTGTATTTGTATATTATATGAAGTTTGGGTTATAAATAGGAGTTAAATGTTTTCTTTGCTGACCATCAATAGGGAAATCACTAATAAAACCAAAGCTTGCAATAAGAGGAACACCTGCTTCAGTGGTAGATGTCATCACTCTTGTGTTAGACTCGTCTGTTGACGATGGTGAGATCAGGGCTTGAATCGTATTTGAGTTTACTGGGGGTGGTTTTTCCTCAAATGTTTCCCACTCTGCTTCCACACAAATGCGGGTAGATTAGGCCCGGCAGCCATTTTTCTTATTGTAAACTCTTATCCAACATATATTTTCACTATTCACTTATTTACTCATTCATTGCCTTATTCATGAGCATAGTATAGCATTGAACTGGTAGCTCCATCTATCTGCTTCATTATGAAGTATTAAGACTGGCTAAAGTACAGTGGTTTGTTGATAGATGGCATTACAATAACTTATAGCAATGAAATGTCAATTCACACCCGCGCCGAGGAACGTTCGGGAAGACATGGTTCAATACCCGTGCCAGGGAATGGGTTAATGCTTCCTTCCTCACCCCGTGTATACCAAAAACTGTTGGTAATACACAATGATGGGGGACCAAAGAGGAAGCAAACCACATGCAAAAATGTGTTAATTGTTTTTTTTTTTAATCAATACAATAAAAATATATTCCTGTTGGACACCATGGGAAAAAATTTGAAACAATATTATAGCATTGGCAAATTGTGGCCGGCTTGATGGCACTTTATTAGTATAGTGTTCCTTCCCTCTCCGTTGATTAGAGGCATAGGAATGGGGGGAAGGGGCTACTCATCTACTGATTCTTTAACTTAGAAGGACCTTACCCAGAAACTAATTTTTCTGACGGGGCTCTATCCTGTTGTAGAACCATGTTGAAATCCTCAAACAGGAGATGCCAAAGATATTTTTTAGACCATGTATCCTTCTTGAGAAGTAGAATGTGATTATGGTTGTGAGTACTAGGAATTTTATATTACTTGATAGCTACTAGCCTAGGTGTCTACAAAGAATATAAAAACATAATATTAATCACATTTTTATGAATAAGAATGATGGGTGAACCCACTCACTCTCGTCAGTAGGACCTTTAAAGAAATCTATATTATGTCTTGTCATTAGCCGGTTCAAGATTCAAATTTCAGCCTGTTACACTGTGAAGGTGTTTTACACATGTAATTTAGCACTCCTTTCCTCCTCCACACTTCTAACATTGGTGTATTTACTATAAAATAGCCTTATCCATCATTTTGCGCTATAGATTAAGTGCCTGGTCATTGGTCGTTGGAAGTGAAGAGTCGCATTAGCACCAGCCCCTAATTTATGGTATCAGAAGAAACCAATTGAATTATACTTTGTCTTCGGTGGGTCAGTCAGCCCACAGTTTTGCCAGAACTATCAGCACCTTAGAGCCCACCCCCCTTCCCTTCACCCATCGAAAGAGTGAGACTGAGTTAGCAAGCAAACAAAACAAAGCTATAATCCTCTGAAACCTTTATCGCAAGTAGTAATTACCTATGTATTGATGGTGGGGTGGGGGTAAGGTTTAGAGTTTAAACTTGTACATAGCATTGACTAGGGGTAATAGGGGAGAGTGCCTAAGATTGTCACAAATAGAAGGCAATCCATTTGTCAACTGGTTTCGTTTTTCTTTGAAATTCATCTTGGCTAAAGCATACACGAATTGGAAGTTTTCTAGCTCTCAGATATGTTCATTTCTAATCAAATTGGGGTATGGTCTGATTTGCCTGTGATGGGCAGGTCAGACATCAAATTTTGCTAATAGTTTACTGATTACTCTTATTCGAAATATTTATATTTTAAAACATGGCTTTAGTAATTTGGTTCAAATTGGCTAATTGTTAAGCTTTTTATATTATAAATAATGTATATATATCTTTAAAAATATCCTTTAGTAATAGTAGTTAATTAATTACTGAGTTTTGTAACGTCAGATATTTTTTTTAATGGCTCTAATGATTAAGTTCAAAACTGAAAACCGGGGACTATTTTGCACTATCAATATTATTGTATCTTTATTTGTCTAAAATAAATGAATTTAAGGGTTGTTTAGCTATGATGAATGATATAGAAAAAAAAAATTTAATGCATCTTGAAAATGGTTTACTCAAAACCTAATTTTGAAAATTATCTTGCAAGCTATAATACTTATACAGTATGAGGAAATTTGTGATTGTTTCGTACCATTTATTTACTAAACTATTACTAAACTATATTTATTTTAATTTCATTGTTTTGTTTATTTTACTTGAATTGCTTACCTGTAGCTAAAAAGATAGTGGACGTTACTATTGGTGAAATGTTCGAGCGACACAATTTAATTTCATGTCACCCACTTTAGTGGCCGCATGGTCTAACTCGCTACTCTCGCAGTAGATGAAACTGACGATGACGGTGGGGAGATTGAGGTCGAGTGTACTGAAGGGTTTTTCCAAAATGGTTTCCCACTCCCTCTCCTCACAAATGTGGGTACAATTTCTATAAATATAACCTTCTTAAATCCTAAAACCATTAGCATAATTAGAGGTGCTTAGAAAATATAAAAACATTTTTAATTAATGTGTTAATAAATTAATACTCAATTATGGGCCCATCACACGCAACAAATACATTTTAAAAATTGGTTTGAATCAATAAGTATTTTCCTGCTCCTGTTGACTTTAGGCCTCAACTTAACCTACAATACCTACCACCTTTCAACAGGGGTGCGGGTTGAATTAAGCAAAGAGAGAGGAAAAGAAGAATAAGTGCACTGGTTTCACAACCCAGCTCTCGTGCATGCGCATGCGTACACACACCCACATCTCATCCCATAAACGTTCAAAAATTACAAGATGTTTGTGGATTTCTCTTTGACTATTCTAGCGCATTAAATATCGATGCTTAAATTGTACTCTTACCACTCTCAGGCAAATACATTGATTCTTATTCATGATTTATAATAGTGGGGACATAGTTTTAAAGCTTCACAATATTGGAATAAATGGTTTGTTTCTTCAATTTTAAAATGATCATGGTAACGCTGTAAATGGAAGACCCTTGTGAATTGCTAAATGGTGCAAGTAGTTTGGGGTATTCTTACACATATCGTTACACTTCGGTTACCAAATTATTTCAAATTTTAATTTTATAAATAAGCTTTTAAAGATTAGTATTAAACTAATAAATTATAAATAAATAGCTAAAACAAGGAGAAAAATATTATCTAGCCTTGTGATTTCTTCCTTTTCCAAAATTAATACTTACATCCATATTAATCTTGTTTAAGTAGTTATTCATTAAAAAAAAAGTAATAATAATAGAACTCTAAATAAAAATTCTTATCAAAGAAAATTGAAGTAAAAATAGTTCTGCTTTATATAGTAAAATTAAATTTTGAATATTTAACTTAAAGAAGTCATTATAAGCAAAATAGTTCGAGGCTAAAAATGTGATGGTTTTCATTGTATAGTTTAATCAGTGTGATTAGTAAAAGTTATACAGAGTCTTTGTTCTAGATAATATAAATCCTTTTTAATTGGTGAAAACCGATTTCAAATCTATAGAACGGTTTTGTCACAATCTTTTATTTTGTAATACCATGTTTTTATGGGTGAACTAGTGTCGACCGGCCCCCTTAGCCATCAACTAATCTTTGTGTAAAAAGGTATACACCAAGCATTAAAAAAAACACTTAAATGGTCATTATAGTTTTAAATTGTTTATTAATTATTTTTACTTAAAACTAATTAACTCATCTTTTAACTATAAACAAACAATCCATAGTACATCTCATAAAAAAATTATATTCAATAATTTATACATAAAGCTATTATTTCTGCATAGTAATGATTACCTTTCCTTTGAGAACTTTTTTTTTCTATTCGGTTTAAACTCCCTTTAAGCTTACTTTGATGGGAAACATAATAAGTCATTTGTAATATTAATGTCACTTTAATCCAAGGCACCTTGAAAATAAAATAAATATCAAGCATAATTTGAGAGTTATATGGTGTACAAAAAGTAAGACATTAAGAAATGTTCCTCGATTCAGAAAAGGGGAACATATGCTATTTGTGTTGGGTTTTTTTAGTTGCATTTAACAATATGTTGACTTTTTAAAGAAAAATTGAAAGCTATTACAATTTTTATTTCACTCTCAAATTAGATTCTTTTTTTCCCTTCTCTTACTAAAAGCTATAAATCTGATTTACAAAGGTTTTATCTGGAGCGGACCACCATCATTTGTGTCGAGTAGTGGTCCTTCATCACCAAATGCACTGTCCGACTTCTTCTCCCGTGGTGGAGGAACCTCGGAGAGCAGTGAGATGTCTCTCTCGGCTAGTCTCATCAGCACTGATGGGTAGGTCAACTTTTACCTAACTTATGTCAACACTTTGAATAAAGCTGTCTGTTGAGAAAGGAATGTCACATGGGGAATTTAAGAGGTGTATTCAAGACCTAGTATAATATATTATGTTCTTGGTCAAATTTATATGGAATTCATGTTAATATGGCCTAGAATGAGTTTGACTCTTTGGCCTGGTGCATTAGATTTGTTTCCCCCATCTGATGCTAGTGCATTTCTCTAAAATGTAGCTTCATCTACTATGTTCCTCATATTAATGTAACCTTTTGGCTCTCTCCAGATAAATGCTGGTGCATTTTCTTAAATTGTAGCTTCATATACTTTGTTCCTAAAGATAGTGCAAGCTGTTTAATACCCTGAGGAGTAAATTTTATCAGCGACAAAAGCATTAAAGAATTTTTACATCTTTTTGTTCTATCTCTTTTAAAGATTATATTTTCATATATTGTTTAATGGATCCGACATCTTAGCTCAGTCGGTAACGTGTCTGTCTACTGAACTAAGGGTCTCAAATTCAATTCCCAGCATGGCTGAAAAATTCATAATTGATGAAAATATGGGTTTACCCTTTCACATTGCTAAATTAACAGCCGGATACTGGATGTTGTGCCTGTCCTAGTCTTAAGATAGATTATAAGGTATATGAAGCTACAACAGGCCTAGCAAGCCAGTAGTGGAAACTAAATTGCTTGAATAAAAAACTGATTCAGGTCATAGGCTGGAAACAGTTATGGATTTAATTGTTTATTTTATAAAATATAATTGCTTCTTGGAAATTTTTCTTCTGTTTCTTTTAAGATATGATGAGTTCACAGCATCATTAGCACATATTTTCCCAGCTGTGTTGAACCAAGACTTAAGTAGCGTGGGTATATTGCTAGAAGAAACAAACGACTACAGTGCCACTCAAGACATCCGGGAGAGCTACACAGACATCTTATCTCAAGGGGATGACAGTCTCCTCCTCCCGGCAGCAGCGACAAGGGAAGGAGGGGACAGCGGCGAGGTCACACCTGTTTCGGTGTCGGCCAGCTCAGATTTTGATTTTGGTTCAGACAGTGGCGTTCGATGTGAGGAAGGGGAAGAAAGAGAAGTATCAATCAGTGCAGACCTAGATGTAACTGTGGTAGAGGAATTAGGTGACGAACAGTGTGCGAGTTTGTCTACAGATAAGGAAACACAACATATAGTTGTACCAGAGTTTTCGAAAGAGGCTCTATCCCCAGGAGAAAGTTATGCTAAAGCATTGAAAAGTGTTGAAAATATAGACAAGAAACTTAAGGTTGGCACTACTTCAGCTACACAGTTCATAGGGGAATGGGTTTTAGAAACTACCACTGACCCTCCAGATAAAGTGAGTCCAAAAACAGATGAAACAGAACATAGCAACACTGGTTTGGAAGTTGATCTGACCGAGGATGAAGAACGAACCATAACTTCTTCTATGACAACAACATCACCGGCTCGTAAAAGTATTTTTCAAGTTTTTGGCAGTCCCTTAGCTAAACAAATGTCTAAAGAATCTCTTGAACCAACCACGTCCTTAGAATCCTCTGAAAAAGAGATTAATTCAGTAGTTACAACACATTCGTCTGTGTCCGTTGATAAAGATGATGTTAATAGTACAACCTCTCCAATACCTGTTCCCATATCCGTGCATCCTGAAATTTCACCGGCTGGAAGTCAAGTTTCTTGTTTGGACACAAAACCTTTATTAGTCAAGAAAGTCACCTCAGAAACATTACACCATAGACACATTTCAAAAAGCCCCGTAGTTTCTTCTTTTACTAGGGAACATAAACTATACTCTTCTAAAATGCACGATGTCAATGAATCCTTACCGAACTCTCCAAAAATTGTCGGTGCTCCAGATGGCTCTCAGCTTAGCAGCAGCCAGTCCCCCCAATCTCGAGGGAGAGCTGTGGTTACATCGTACAACATTCCAAGTTCCTCGTCTGGGCCAAGTAGCTGGCGAAAGGAAGCAGATTTGTCGCAAAGAACTGACCCCGTGAAATGTGTGAGAGTGGTAGAATCTTTTGAACCAAAATGCTCGACTCCGATATTAACCTTAGCTAGCAGTCTTGCCGATAGCTCTAATGTACTTCGTGGTTTTAAGGTTCTAAAAGATGAACCTCAATAGTATTTATGCTGGTAGCACTGTTATCAAATTTACAAATCTCTAGTTGTATTCATATTTATAAAAAAGAATCACAACCATAAATATGTATTGTCTGTTCTAAATGCTCTATGGAATAGTCAATGATACATTATGTTTTGTATGTAGTGAAGACTGTAGCAGTGGTAAGGATAATGTTATCTCTTAGTGATACAAATATATTTTTAAGTAAAACTTTCTAGTTTAACAAAAGTTATAATTGAAAATTTTAAATATTTTTAAGGGGTTGAACCTGTTAAATAGTGTTAAATTGTTATATGAAGTAAAAAAAATAAATAAAGTAGGTCTATCAATTTATTGTATTCTGACCTAAATAATAGCATAATATTTTAAGAAGAAACTAGCCAAATACAATAATTCCAACAACAATAAGTCCACAAATTTTTGATCCAGGTGAGTTATTTAAATAGAATTGTATTAACATAAAAACAGAAAGTGTTCAAGAGAAAAGGAAAAGAATTGGAGAAATTAAAGGAGGAAGAGTGGTGGAAGGATAGAGGAAGATGGAGGCATTTAACTAAACAGAGGATGATGATGATGATGATTTAGCATAACTGATAGTTTGAGTTTAAGGAGACTATTATAAAAACATGACTTGTGGACTAGAGATATTGAAATATTCTCAGTAACTCAAAACAGGCTTTATTTGATATATAAAAGTACAGTATTTTAATATAAAATTCTGTAATTGGATTTCTAAGGACTTTAAACATACACAATTAATGGTTTATTAGATTTATTTATAATGGTACTAGATTATTTATAAAACAGGGAAACATAGATAATTATAAAACATTGCTAGTACACAAAAACATTTAAAACATGATTAAGATAATTTGAATAATATTCTTTTTTTTTTTTCACAGAATCCTGAAGGTATATAGTCTCAAAACTATCATCTGAATGCAATTGAATATGTATGTTTCTCATATAGCTATAGTTAGAATTTTGAGCTATATAATATTATTCATTTCTGGGGTATTAATAATATAGTTTTAAAAATCTCAAGTGGGTAGACCTAGCTTAGGCACAATTTAAGAAAAAATTATGGGTGGCATTCTAATTTATAAATTAGTTAATTGATTTAAAATGGAAGCCACATACGCTAAATAAAAGTTTTGGCACAGGTTTTTGTTAAATAAAGAAAAAATCGATAGTGTAGCAACAGTAAGTTGTAAACATCATTATAAACAATCACAATAGCAAACTTGAACAGGCTATTCCCAGATACATGCTCAAGGAAAAAAATTATTACTGGTCACAATAAAATGTAGAAATTGTGTGATTTTAGTTTTCATAAACTATTTTTGGCATTATTGTAGTATTGCCATAAACATGTAATTTATATTTTGAACACACCCTTTTGTTTACTAGTAATTTAAGTCATAACAACTCTAGCATATCTATACTAAATAGAACTAAAAACTTTGAATTCTAAACTGCTTGCTTTAATTTAAGTTTTATTGATCAAATGGATATAATTAATCATCAAAATAACTCTTTTTATTTATTTTTACTATTCCTTTATTCAATTACAATTGATCCAAGATTTAGTCAACTTTTACAATGTTGTGCCAGTGGGACATTAATAAAATCTTCACATTTACAATAAATTATTTTGAATGATTTTTCATGTTGTATTAGTATATAATCACATCAGCAAAGTATTGTAAAAGTGTACCTTAGCATATCGTCACCCGAGAATGCAAATGTTCTATCTCCAAAATTGTTAAATTTGAGATATTTGGTGTTTACGTTTATTTAGAATGCATATGATTCACTCGTGGTGAAATTGAGACTACTATATAATTACTTAAGAAGATACAAACTCGAGTTTTTATCTAGTAACATTGGTTTTATACACAAGGTCAAACTTCAATGCTCTTTTACACAAAAGTGAAAAATTGGACATAGAACACTTGCATTCTCGGGTGACGATATTTCAAGAAGAGATTATTGGCTGCTACCACACTTAATATATATTCTTAAGGTGAGAGTGTAGGGAACATGAATCTAGAGCAGTGGGTTTTTGCAATTCTTACAGCAATATAGTTTAATTTTCTTCACATGTTTACATCAAAAGTTATTGAATATATCTCATGAGCATAGTGGCACTAGATAAACATTTTAAATGAAAGGAAAAAGTTGTCATTAAATTCCAAGACACATTTAACAAATATTTAAGAACTTAATGACAACTTTTTCCTGCTAGTCACTTATGTGAAGAAAATTAAACTTTATGTTTGT
Organism: Timema poppense; assembly: GCA_902141375.1. Classification (NCBI taxonomy): domain Eukaryota; kingdom Metazoa; phylum Arthropoda; class Insecta; order Phasmatodea; family Timematidae; genus Timema; species Timema poppense. Next base: position 129,320 of record CABFOV010000022.1, on the reverse strand, counting down.
ACTGGAGCAATATTTGATTTATTTTGCTGAAAAAATGTTTTAATACAAAAATTAAATTTACTTAAACTCGCTATATCTACACCTCCACCTTAAATAGCTTTTAGATTAATATACATACTTAAAACAATACAGTGAAATGTAAGATTGTATATTTGATATTAATTGAAAGTTAACAACTTATTGTTCCACAGTGCTTGAGGACTTTTTTGATACTTTTTAAAAATAATAATATAGATTTACTAAAATAAATAATTCACCCTTGCTAATGCAATTTTTTCATTTATATTATTTGAGATGAGTGGTTAGTTCAGGGATAAGACTGATATCCTTTTTATATAAGTTTCTGCAAAATTATAGTTCAAAGATATTATAAAGATAGTTAATTTTATGAATCATTGAGATTTCCAAAAAACATATATCTGAGACAGTATCTTACCCATTTTATTTTGTATGTCATTTCCTGCTAACAATTTACTGTTGGGTCCTTGTGATCTGGAAAAAAAAACTCTTTGTATTTGTGTAAATATATTTATTAGATCACATTTTCTTATATGGAACATTGACTTTTATTTGGTCATTATAATACTAAAATATTTTTGGGTTGATGTGTTAATATACCGGTAACTATTTTCAATCCTGCCAATCGCTAATATGTACATACAAACAGGGAATAATTGGGATTTTTTTCCAAACAATTGCTAAATATTCAATCCTAACATATTTTCTTCAATGTTTTTTTAAACTTTCTTTAGCAACAATAAATTAAATTATAATTAATTTTCCTATTTCTATCATTATATTTAAAATTTAATGCTATTTATTATTACTTTTTTTTAATACATGAGTATTATTTCATTTATAAAAATAACATTTGTTTTCATTTACATAATTAAATTTTTAAATTATATATTTATTCAACCCAAGCGCAACTCGGCTCGATACTCGAGAACTTCATGAGAAACTCACTCGAGATCAATTCGAATCAAAAAACTTGAGCTTGCAGACCCCCTAATAAATACAGCTTATACAGTGAAAAATTTAACAGGTCATACTTTACACAAGGGTTACTACACCTGGGACAAAATATAGATTTGAAAGGACCTTTATATCACTTTTTTTTTGTATCTCTTACACTTTGTTTAGTATTAATTCAGAGTTTTTTTTCTTGCTTTCCAACCTGAATCAATCCTATGAACAAAAATTAAATGATTCACTTTCTAAAGCAAAAATTGATAACTGTCTACACCTAAAGGCCACATCCTATCATAGCCCTTAAGGAAGACTTGTGGGGGAAAAATCATTTCCTTGAAAGATTAAATAACTAAAATATCAAACAAAAATATACATAAGGATTTTTTAAACTAGTGCAGTAAATTAAACATTAGATGGTAGACTAAAATGTAATTTGTTGGATATGAAATAAAGAATGAATTATTATTAAATGTTTGTTTGGTTTACCATTAATTAATAATCAACAATTAAAAACACTGGATATTTTGTCATTAGTTTTTTTATATTAAGACAATTATCATCAAGTGATAAGTGTGTTTAAGTACCTAATGTAATGACAACTTACCTTCTAAAAATGCAATCACACTCTTTAGTTCATTGGTGCTTGAATATTGGAACAGCAATGGTACATTGAGCGAAGTATCCAGACTAGAAACACTTGCTAGGTCTCGGTTGTCCTTACGATCAATACCAAATGCTATTATTATACAATTCGAAGAATATTTGAGTCCATCAGTAGAATCATGAGACGTTTCATTGGTTGAAGGTTGATGAGAAATGAAAACTAAAAGAATGAACACAGTTAAAAATTAAATAGTAAAACAATGATCAGTCGCCAGGGGAAAGTTCCATAAGGAAATGGAGGTTCCTGAGAGTCTTTCAGGAACACATTTAACTTTATACGTACTACCACTAAAAAAAGTAATGGCTTCCTCTTAAAGAAAACTTAATGAAATCTATCAACCCTTGAATTAGGTTTGGTTCCTGGTAAACTCATAATAGTTTACATATACATACACATACCTAATCACACCATTACCTTATGAAACTGTGCACGTAGCTCAAAAAACAACTACGCTGTACTTATCCATCCTCACTAACTTTCTGGCCAGTGTTTTTTGCAGTTTTTTGGTGAAACATTATTTTGGCCAAAATAAAATAGTGCTCCATTACAAACATAGAAATTAATTTTCTTCTCGTGATGACCTCAACATTTCTTTGATATCTGTCAATAGTGTCCTGGAATTTAATGACAACTTTTTCTCTTCGTTTTAAAAAACTTTCTCATCTTATGGTTCATGATGGATATTTAGGAACAGTTGACATCATCACCATGAGAATAAAATTAAATTATATGTTTGTACTGGAGAAATATTTTATTTGTTTAAGCTAAAAATATGTTTTGCTATAAAAACTGCAAAAACACTGCCTTGAGCTTGCGTTACCTTCCATCCTGTTTCTCTTTTTTACACATTTGGCTACAACATTTAGCTTTGTCTTACATGTCCTTTTGATCCACACTCATCCTCTCAACATGCTCAAACCAACGTAAGTCACTTCTTTCATATTGACCTATTGGATTCTTTCAGCACCCATTCATTACTGACTTCATACGAGTCTTACCACATGCATTTCTTAATAATAGTTAATAATAGTTTACAAAACTGAAACTAGAGTACTTGTATTTTTGTAGATACATAAAAAATTACACCTGCATATGGATTTAAACACTTGATATCCAGCTTTACATGTGATCGCAATGACTGAACTATCCAGAATCTTGTTTCTGTCAATATGTCATTCAACTATATAAACTTCCAAGCATACTGATGTAGCTAAATAATAGTGCTAAATCAATTTTTTCTGTCTTTACACAACCCACTTCATAAGACTATCATCTGAAAAGACATGTTTGTTTTAATGTAATATTTTCTGTGTGCGCTAATACAGGAAACACTAGCTTAAATTTTTATTTTATTTATTTATTTAGCATCTTGTCTGACTACCTATTCAGGTTATACACCTATATACTAATTCTAATGGTATAGGAATTAGAAAGATTTAAATTAGAGGAAGTGCACCCATATTTGCACAGAACAAGAGTGGAAACCCATTTAGGGGGGAAAAAACAATGCATCTGACCAGAATTGAACCCCGATCTCCCCTTCTTTGGCAGTTTAGTCTAACACAAGAGTAGCAGGTTAGACCATGCGGCCACTAAAGCGAGAACTAGTTTGAATTAATTCCCTTAATGCAGTGCACTCTTGTAAAAAGGGGTGGTATAACGTAGCAACATCACTACGCTTAAGGGTTTGTCTAGTCTGTGGTCTAGTGTTCAGAGGTCCAGGGTTGATTCTTCGCCCTTCCGGAACTTATCTCTGAAGCAGTGGTTCTGGAATGGGGTCAAATTAAGCCTCTTGAGGACAAATGTTGAGAGACTTAAATAAAGAAATAACAACCCTGGCTTAGAAAACTGAAATTAACATAGGGCTAATTGTGCTGACCACATAACACCCTCTCTCCACAAAGGTTGGCACTATCATTGCTAATCATAGCAGCCGCTTGGTCGATATAACTCTTTAGTGGGATTCAAGTGTATATAAAAGTATAAAATCCATAATATAGTCCTCATCCAATACGAAAATAGATTGTGATAAAAATAAATATGCTCCACTAGCATGTATAGTTTGTAAAAATCCTAAATTTACATCTTGAAAAATATGTACAATTCTATTAAATGCTGATTCAATATGTGTTGTGTAAAGTATAGCAAGAAATAATCCTATAATAATTTGTACAACTAAACATATACCAAGTAAGAATCGGAGGTTTCATCGGATTGAACTGTTAGATAGGGTGGGTAAATCTACGATAGCTGACTATAATATTAAGAAGAGGATGATTGGTTCATTAAAAAATAATATATATGTATAGAGAGAATTAGTTATTATTATTATTATTAGCACCGCGTCTTACTACCCGTTCGGGCTATACACAGAGAAATAGTTGAATTATACACTGACAAGGATAATATTGCAGATGGTTAAGTCAGTAATACAGTTGGTGCTGTACAACCAGCGTTTGAATCTCTTCTTTATTTACATAGCAATTGCATCGGAATGTCATCTAATCTGATGTGAGGTTTTTTATTCAATACTTTAAATTTACCTTTTAAAAAAGCTTTTTTTTTCATCTTGATTAACTTACTGAGTTCAACCAATTTTAAAGTTATTCTTGCTGGAGTAATTGTGTTACTAAAACTTGACTTACTAATTATACAGGAGTCTTTCTCGCTCGTATTAATCTGATTCTGTGCTTCCTGAAAGGCTGCTCCGAAGTTGGTGTCTAGCGTCCTCACTTGTTGGTGTGCCTTTCTCATGTTTGTTTTAGTCTTATTCAACGTTTTAAGGAAACTGCATGTATCCTCCATGTTAAAGTCTATAGGTGTGGTGGCATGATCTGACATTAATATCAAACCTCCGACATGGGATTTTGATAATCTGGAATTAAGTGCTCTGTGAAACAATCACCACTCAAGAATATTCTAAAGTAAGTTGAGCTAATTTTACATCATTGGTAAATATGTGAAAGTTAAAACTGTTTACATTGGCTGAGTGGTTAAAGAGGCAAACTATATTTATATTGATTTTGTTTCGATTCCAGGTGACACCATTAAGAATTGAGTAGTTGCATATAATTGGCTCATGGGGTGCATAAAACAATCGGTGAATGGGTTGGTTGCTTATTGGTAAGTACTTTGCATTATCCATATCGGCACATGCATAATGTGCTAATTTAACTAAGAGCTCTTTAAAAGTAAATTTTTAAATATCACCAAAAAAAATTGTAAAATGATCATGGCTTGCTGAAATGAAAAGCGCCACAAATCAGAATAAGATAAAAAGATTTGGTTATTTGTTATCTTACGGTACAGCGATGACTATGCTCTCAACAAAGTGTGTGAAGTGTAATTCTTCAGCATCTACACTGTCTATTACGAATAAAAAACTCTTGTTGGAATTCTTAAGGAGGTTTAACACCATCAGTGCATGTTCTTTAGAACCTGAAACAAAAAGTAATTGGTATAGTTTCCATTACTAAGAAAACTTATTTTAGTGTGAAAAAATGTTTATACCGAATTGTAAATCTGTTTTTAGATGCCATTAGAGATGTGTGGTAACAAATTATTTAATTTTTGAATAATATATTTATAATACATTATTTTGGTATATTTTGTTAGGCACAGATAATTTTCTGGCTCTTTAATCTGAATTACATCAGACATTCATAAAACACTTGAAGTGTAAATTATAAACTTCATACTGGTGCAAGTAGGCAAGACCATAGAATTGTTCACTCCTCTCCGTGCATCTTCTGAGCACCACACACCAGTGTTGCCAAATGTAACATAACCATCCTGGCATAAGAGCTTGCACCAAAATGTTGTGTTGCTGCCTTCCTTCAGGCCACAGTCCCATGTCCCTTTTTCTACTGGCTGCACAAAGCTGCATTCTGTTGGCCACAATTAAACACTTGAGTATAAGTTTTTTATGGTAGGATTAATTATTATTATTATTATTAGCACCACGTCTTACTACCCGTTTGGGTTATACGCACATACGCTAACATGTAATGTTAGGGTGATTGTGAGATGAAATGGAGGATCCTACAGTTTAACGGGGGATCCGAACCACGGTGGAGGCCTGGCATTCCACACATTCACAAGTTGTGATTAATACACGTCTTGGTCAGAGGTGAAGGAAGGGTTTGGCAATCAGATAAATCTGTACCAGGACCGAAGATTGAACCCCGGACCCCCAGCACAGAAGTCTGACACCTTACCCCTAGATCAACAGGTCACCTTATGATTAATTTAACTTTTATTTACCCGCCTCTGTGGCGTAGTTGGCTAACGCGCTTGTCGTGTTGAAGCTCGACTGCTGAGGACAGGGAGACCAAGGTTTGAATCTTGGTCAGGTGAACTGAGGGTGGTTTTTCCTAAATGGTTTTCCACTCTCCCTCCACGCAAATGCGGGTTCACTTCCTCTAATTCAACCTTCCCAAGTCCTAATCCATTAGAGTAATTAGTACTTAAAGCGTATAACCCGAACGGGTAGTAAGACGTGGTGCTAAAATATTATTATTAACTTTTATTTTGTGTTTCAAAGTATATATGTAGTAATGTTTTATTGATGCAAATAGTGATGGATCTTAATCATGTAGTTATTAGTTTATTGGCAATGAATCACAATCATGTCATTTATATTTTAAAAATAAAACTATTCACATTTAGTAAAACAAAAAATTAATTTGCCTGGCAGTTCAGCGGCCTAAGAAAGATTGTTTTCCTCTGTTGCCCTAGTTTTCCAAAGAGGAGAGCCAAACCAAATAAGATACATCAAACAAATGTTTTTAATAAAACTTATCTGTCATCGATTACAGTTGCTAAATCAAATAATAAAAGCGTACATAAACTCTTTATTTTAAAATAAAATATTTTAATATATTAATATTAATTATGGTAACAATATTAAGAACAGTCTTATAGTTTTCAATTTGTATCAGTTATTAATAGATAATCATAATTTCTGGTGCAAATAATCAAAACATGAGTAACTAGTTTTCATAATCAGTAATTGGTTTTAGTCAATCAGTAGGCCCTACACCAGTGGTCAATATGAATAAAGGTTCCTCACTTATTTTTATGAAAATAATATTATTTGGAAATAAGTTTTAATATTTTATTACGAATGATTTTAGTCCATCACTTACATTAAAATTAATCTTTTTTTTAAAAACATTATGAAAATGGTAATAAGGAAGCAGATACACTATGTTAGTAGAATTCAATGTAAACTATTATTTAAGGTAGAGATAATCAGAAAAAATTAATGTGAAATATAACACTTTAATGAATATATCAAGAAGATTAATTAAAGTGGAAATTGTCAATTTAACATTAACGTTACAGTTACATTATGATATTAGAGTTGAATGTAAATTATTATATAGATAAAAATATTAAGTAAGGATAAGTTAAAGTGGATTAAGTTGGATTCTAGTATCGCTAGAGCACCTTATTCAGACTTTATTTAATGTCTGAGGATAATGCCGTAGAGCGTCGAAACATGTAACATCACTAAATAAGGGCGTTCTCTACGAAACCTGGAAAAAGGAGCAAGGGAATATGATAAGACAATAGAATTCAATATTATATTTTAAATATTTTTTTTTTAATTTTTATTATTCAACATTGTCAATTTTTCAATTCAACCAATTCCTAATTACTTCTTCAATTGTATATTAAAAATTTAACATCATCCTAGTCATGAAAAATCTGTAGATATGGTGTAGTCAAATTATATAATTTTATTGTTTACAAGTTCAATTGTTTATGTAACGTGATATGACTCACATTTTAATGTATTTTTTACTGTTTTTTGTTATATTCAATCTTATATCTTAATTGACGACAGCCACTTTAACTTATCCTTACTTAATATTTTTATCTATATAATAATTTACATTCAACTCTAATATCATAATCTAACTGTAATGTTAATGTTAAATTGACAATATCTACTTTAATTAATCTTCTTGATATATTCATTAAAGTGTTATATTTTACATTAATTTTTTCTGATTATCTCTACCTTAAATAATAGTTTACATTGAATTCTACTAACATAGTAATCTTATTTTGCTCTCCAAAACCTTAAAGCCACTTAGAGGCATACTGATTTAACCAAACCAAAACCCAGGTAAGAGATTTGACAACTGTGCTTAGTGCTGGCTGACTGCAGTTACAAGACTTGAACCTTGGACATGACTGTCAAGATGAGTTTCATAACCATACTGGTTCAAACATCACGTATAGTGCTATTTAAAGTTCATGGACACTAAAATTAGCTCTTGTGTTAAATATGTGAACAAATAATAATTAAAAAATACAGTAAAAGCATAAGATTATTATAGGTTCAAACTTAGCCGAAAGTGTAACTGTATCCACACTTAAGGTATGCTGGAAGAAAGTACAATTTAATATTTTTATATTTATAGTTAATAATAAAAATTTATTTTTGGTCGAATTAAATAAAATGTTGCTTCAGTAGATATTTGTTTTGAAGGCTTTCACAGCCGGTGTTATATTTGAAATTCAATAAATATATTTAGTTCAATTTTTCATATATCATAGTCATCCCATCAGTTCTTGAATATTTTGTCATATACATATTAACCGTTGAATATAAACTTTTTAATCCAAGAAACAAATTCATGTTGAAGTTCTGCTATGCCCATGACATATTAAAGAACTGTTGAGAATACTATGTATAGAAAATTAAACTAACTACCTTAACTTTAAAGGACAATCTTTCAGGTAGGATTTTAAAGGATATAATTCTTAATCCCATTTATAATCCTATTGTCTCAGATTATCCTAACTTAGATCTATGTTACTTGAAATAAAATGGTTAACTAGCTAAACTTGTACTCTCTAGAGTAGGCATGTCCAACCCGAGGCCCACAAGCCACTCGTGGCCCTTGAGTATGTTATGTGCGGACCACCAGCTCAAATCGAAATACTTCATATTGCACAAATAAACAACAAATTAGGCTCTTGCTGCAGACATAAATGCTTACTAACTTCCATGTAGTCTCCAAAATCGTAAGTATAGTGTTACTTGTGTAATGGATATATGTATGCATGGATGGGTATGGGTGTGCGCATGAATATGTGTGTGTGTGTGTGTGTATGTATGTATATGTGTGAGTGTCTCATATATTTGGTAAATTGGTACTATAAATCTCATGCATTCCCCAGAACTTGTACGGCCTTCCGAGGGAAAGGTTGGACATGCCTGCTCTTTAGCTTTGTCAGCTGATATGTAGTTTCCTTTCACCTTGATTGCGCTTGGAACTCGGAACTCCTGCCTTGTTTGGTTCTAATGTGGTTAATACTGATGTCATGGTAATAGCTGTACTATCTTCCTGCTGAGATAGGGTTTCCTCAGTCAGATAAGCTTCATTTTCCATGCGCATTTTTATTTTATTTTTCTTCTTAGCAATTTTTTCAGCCCAGGCTTTGTCAAAAGCTTCGTCACCATTTTCTTCATCACTTTCATCTTCATTTGAATTATCTGGGAATGCCTTCTTCGTTTCTATCAATTAAGAACTTTGATATATAAAACTTTTTAAAATATGCTTAAACTTAACATTTAGTGCCACTTTTCAGTACACAAACAAGCACAAAAAAAGTGGTAAAAAATTTCACAAGCAATACAATAGTTTTATTAAAAAAGATCGTTCAATTGGTTGAAATCCCTTTTATATATATATATATATTTTTTTTTTAAGTATCATTATCATATATCATTATGTATTTTAATCAAGAGGGTAACTTTTCCCCTTTTCACCCAATTGAATGTAAAACACAATAAAAAAAAAGTTAGAAAGACTAATCACAAACATTAAAAATCTGTTAGCTCTGACTATTTTATGTGCAATTAAATTTTTTCTGTTTAAAAGACAAAGGTCTCACCCAACTCACAGATGAAAGATTGGCTAAAGTTCCCTGGCAAGCCATATAACATGGGTGAGGCATGCTCCTGACGGTCCAAGTTAAGGCGTGACATGTCTGTGCGCTCTGCCGTCTCGCAAAACGGCAGGAAGCTCTCCTCTGTCTCAATCTCCTTCTTGGTGTTGTTCCACACCCACAACCCACCCACCAGCTGGCCGCCCACCCACACGTGGTGCAGCTCTAAACAATACATACAGCACCACTTGGGGAAAAACTCGTCACTATCTCTTTTTATGTTAGTGGGGTAAGGGGAGGGACATGACAGAACGAACCCATTCTCATTTCAAGTAAAAAAATAAAAATCACTCCCTACCAAATGAATCACACAAATAATATGATAATGTAATTAATCCCTTAAGTTATATAAAAACATTATCTTAATCATTTATTCATTGCTCCAAATAAAGATTTTCAATTTTTTGAATAAAACCAATTTACTGTTTATTTAAAGGTACTATGATTGTTCCATTTGAGAATATTTTTGGAGCCGGTGGCATATACTCCCTCTTTATCGCCTCCTACGCTAATGACACCTGTGGTGAGACTAAACCTGGGACCTGGGGGAGTATTTCTTCTGTCCTCCCCGCCCCCCATACTTCGACTATGAGGTAAAACGACAACCACTCTAACATCCTATTGCACCATCCTTTGCAACACTATAAAAGTAATGTAATCTCATACCAACTTTTTTTATTAACTTACTGTAATCAATACTCTAGTAAAAGCAAACGCCATTGTTAGTGTACCTAGGGGATGGTCAGCCATGACCTGCATAATGGCTTGGAGTAACTGACGTGTATCCAATGTCACCAGATGACCACTTTCAGTCTTACAGAATTTGTAAGCTTCATCCCACGATTGCGGTACTGACACCATAATGAAAGAGCGATCCTCAAACTGGAACGGTGTGACAGGTGACTCGGCATCGCTAGGATCTTCACTGATCTGGTTTACTTGGTAGGAATATATCAATAGAAAGCTATGAATTAATTTTTTTTTTTGTATAGTTGAAGAAAAAATCATTTCTGGCTTCAGAGTAACTTTATAACCTGTTACAAAATGTGCTTAGGCATCTTTCTAAGGTTCTTTATTACCCATTAAAACACATTGTTCAAATTAACACTAGTGATCAAATGTGATTGGGGTTCGATCCTGGTCGGGTGTACTCAAGGTAGTTTTTCCTAAATGGTTTTGCATTCTCCCAACACAAAAGTGATTACACTTCCTATTAATTCAACCTGCATAATCCTTAATACATTAGTGTGATTAGTATATAGGCATATAATCCAAACAAGTAGTAAGACACGGTGATTTAAAAAACAACAGATTTTTGTCATAATAAAATTAATTTGAAATACAGTTCAAAATTACAAAAACAAAATATTGCCACATGTATATTTTTATACAGGTTAGACTAAAATGTATTTTTGAAGTTAAGTTGAAGCTTAAGATATATTAGAAGTAAAGGTTATGTTTTCGAAGCCCCTCCTTTACAGTTAATCTTAATACAGTAGTTAGACATTCCTTTACTCAATTGGGGGGTAAGAATTATAATTATAAAATCTGTTGCCTCTCACCTTGTGCTTGAGGTTCGCTCTCTCAATTTGTATTTTATTGTTGATAACTATGAGAAAATTGTCATGTTAGTGACTTTTAACCCATGAACATAAAGTAACTTCCTCAACGGTCTTCATTGAAATGTTTAAACTTTGCACACATTTGTTGTTTCATATTCAGTGAAGAATTCAACATTTTGGATTTACTAGATAATCTGAAGTATTAGTTAAACTGACCTTTTCAGAAACAATTTCTAACATTGATATGTACTTATATTCCTAATAATATATCGTATTTAGAATAAATGATATTGTTGACTCATCCTGATGATGAAACAATGATAAATCATTCAAGGGAAACTACACCAACGTTTTGCCTGAAGCAAAGGCGAGAAAAATTCACTGCATGATTATTATTATTCCCCTTTGTCCATTCATTTTGTATGGCGTACCTGTCTGGCAGATGAAGCCTCTCTTGCGGTCACAGCTGATCTCAATAAAAACAGGGTGATCACAAACGTGTCGGTCAAGCAGCAGGCATCCGCTGTTTGTCACAGATTGATTGAACCTCCAGGGAGGAAACTCTTCTTGGTTACTTTCCTCTTCGATAGTTTGACCTGACGACACCCACACCCATCCACTCTCATTGTCAAACACACCTCCTATCCAAAGGTTTTCAAAGTCTGAAATATACATAATGAGCCTCTTTGATAAGGAGGAAGGAATTAAATTATTATTGTTTTTAAAGGTGTCACAACTGTGATTACAAGGTTCTGTGAACCGCACTTTTAGTGAATTCTTATTTATTCACACTTTGCCTTCTTTTGCACAATGAGAAGAAAACTTGTGTCCTAGCTTGGATAATAACCCGATATTTGAAGTTGTCTAAAGCTCAATATCCTAACAATTTTGACCAAGGCATAGGCTATGAAGAGATTCTTCTTTTTTTTTACTCACAATTGCTTTTTTGACATTTTTTTTATCACGTCTTACTACCTGTTCAGGTTATACGCATATATGATAGTTACTCAATGGTGTAGGGGTGAGGAAGGAGGCATTTTAAAGGTAGTCTACCCGCATTTGCCTTGAAGGAGAGTGGGAAAACATTTGGGAAAAACCACTTTCATTAAACCTGACAAAGATTCGAACCCTGATCTCCCAGTTTTCAGCAGGCTAGTCTAACATGAGAGTGACACCCTAGACCATTTCAATTCATCATTTTGTGGAAAAAATAATTTATAATGAATCAGGACACAAACACTGTGCACAGGAGGTGGATAACACCTCCTGTTATACCATCTCTTAGATTATCTAGCAAATGCGAAATTTAGACTGAACTTTCATTAAACAATTTAACTCCTCTCGTGTTTATTCAATTGGTATATTTTTTTAAATAAATAACTCCCTATTTCATAGATAATCTTTAAATTACTTTAAAAAAATACTTTTTTTTAAATTATCTAATTTGATTTTTGAGAAGACAGATAAGGTTGTTGCATTATGGTTTTTGATTAATATTATTTGTAAATTTAAAACTTACCAGGTCGACTTTTCAACATACTTTCTCCCAAAGCATTGGCCACAAGCTTGTTAGGGATAGTGGCAAGGGCCATGCCTTTCTCTCGACAATAGGCCACCGCTTGTCGCCATGACACATGGGCATTGTAGTAAACATAGGTAGTGCCAGTGATGCGATCCCATTTGGTCGGAAATGGATGGGTTGTCTTCGTCTTTATATCTGAAAATAATGTATTATACTTATATAAAAAAAGCTAGTGGGCATTTGATGTTACATAGCTTAAGAAAATGCATGTGTATTTTTTTTTTAAGTATTATCAGATCATTAAACAGATTTTTTTTAATGGGTGATTGCTTGTGGTATCTGTTACTAGTGAATGTACGGATGAAGAACTGTACTTTTTAATTTTTTATATGCTATGCATGGTCCCTATAATATATCAGCGAATAATCTACTATACTCACTTGCAGTGCAGATGAAAGGTTTGCTTTGCCGGCAGTAGACATTCATGAACAGAGGTGCGTCATGTTTCCCTCGTCCAATAGCCGCACAGTCCTTGTCATCGTCCATCTCTTTATCATCCCATGGGGGGAAATCTGGGTCAATATAGCTTTTGATTTCTTTCCCTGTAGATTTCCAGTACCACAATCCCCGATGGCGACGTCCCCCGATCCAGAACATGTTGGACTCTAGAACACGATTTATCCACTAGCTACTAATGATGAGAATCAAATTTCTATTAGATTGCAGAATACTGATTTCTTATGTGCTTTGTGGCATCATTATTATTATTATAGTCTCATAATTTATCCATGCAACACTACAAATAAAACAATATTACATTTAAATTTAAGCTCTCAAATATGTTGGACGAAATAACATGTTAGAATAGAAAGGTTAAATTGGACGAATTAGATGACTAATGAAGAATTTCCTAGAAGAATAAATGAAAAGAGAACATTTTGCAGGCGATTTTACGAGTAAGGGCTCACTTGGATGGGTCGCATTATGAGAAGAAGTGGCTTATTGAGTGCTGGCATTGAAGGCACTTACCCTGGAAACACTTCACGACACTATATTATATTGAATTATATTATATTATATTTTAATATATTATATTAATTATTATCACTATACTGTGCTTGTAAAATTGTTACTTCCTTTCAATGTTATAGCTGTCTGTGTCAAGCCAATATACATATTTATTCACTATCAAAATGCTATTAAAATGTTTGGTTGGTTAAATGTTTGTTGAATGGAACAGGTCAATAAACCTTGTCAAGCTTTGCTGCCTTTGGCAGACAGAATAAACCACTTCACTGCAATTAAACATTAGATATCTATTTTTTTTTTAAATTTAATCTTTTACCCAAATTGTGGTGACTAACCCATGTTCGATTCTGAAAGTGAAACTGCAAGGAATATGGCTCTGGACCAGCTGTCCACAACTGCCAGATGATAGTTGAAAGACAAACATATTAGTTCCGCCTCTGTCCATGTTGCTCTAGTAGAGAAGAAGATAAACTGTGTGTCTCCATTGATGAACACTTCGGTGAACCCCCCGGAACGACTTCTGCAATGCTCACAAGTATCTAACCCAAAACATTAACAACTCGGAAGTAGTTCCTCTCATTCATGTATCATTGCCAATGGTGTGTATCAGGGATGGGGAAACTTTAGGGTGCAGGCAAAACAATTTTTGTGGCTCACCAATACTTTACAGGTCATTATGTTTAAAAAACAATCCACAAAGGAATTGTTTTATAAAGCTCAAAGATAAATAATAGTATTTTCAGAAATTTCTCCAACTAAATAAGATGCATGGGAGATCTAGCTGTAGAGATAGTTTGACTCACTATACCATGGACTATGAAAATAAAACTCATAGTCATAAATGACAAACAAATACGAATAACAGTGTCAGTTGCCGTCAGCAGTTGCTGTCTATATTTTTCTTTGTATTTTCAATAGGCCTATGGCTCTCATATGATTTTACTCTTTTTTTTTGACACTTAAGCTCAGTCGGTAGAATGTTTCTACCAAGCTAAAGGTCCCGAGTTCAATTCCCAGCATAAACGAAAAATCTATCATTGGTGAAATGTGAGTTTCCCCTTTCACAGTGATGAATTAACGACCAGAACCTGGATGTTGTGTCTATTCTAAGTTTAAGTTAGCTTATAAGTCATGTGCTGATATAATTAGTCGGTTCAGAAAGTGCATGTAAAATACCTCAAATAAATGGGTAAAAAAAATTGTTTTTATCATATGTTTTATTAAAAGATACCCACTTTAGGGGTCAGATTGTCTGGCAGTGATTTTCAATCTTTTTCAACTCAAGGCTCTAAAATTGTCCAGGCACACCATCAAATTTTTTTCTCGCTTTTTTTTTGATCTGCTGACCTTTTGCGACACAATGGTGGAAAATTGCTGTTCTAAGGAGTCAATCTCACAATAGAGTGGACTGCTCATGTCGTGGAAATATGGGTTCGAATTCCCAATCACAAATCAAGTTTTACAAAGTTACACAAATAAACTCTTCTTGTTTTTCAATTAGTGTGTGACTTTTTCTACTGAAAAAGACAGACAAATATTAGATGTCACATTAACTGTACATTTGTATTCCACCCACATTCTTTCCTCTTTCTCTAGGTAGGATTTCTTCCTTCAATTTTCACTCAGTATATTTGTTATTATTTTTATAATTTTCCATTTATTAAAAAACATTATTACTAGAACTCATTATCATCATCATCATCATTATTATTATTATTATTATTATTATTATTATTATTATTATTATTATTATTATTATTATTATTATTATTATTATTATTATTATTTAGGTTTAGGTTTAGGTTTAAAGGTGCATCAACAATGGTGTTACCCACATTGGTGGACATGTAATCTAAAGGACAGGCTCATCTAGTCTGATATGCTGGTGACACTAGGGTCACAGTTTGAATCCTGGCCAAGTCTAATGAGTTTTTTTTCCCCTAAATGTTTTCTCACTCTGCCTTCATGCAAATTCGAGTAACTCTCTTTTAAATTCTACCTTCCACATCCCTAGTCCATTAGAGTAAGTAAAATGTGTAAAGCCCATATGGGTAGTAAGTTGCAGTCAGGGAATGGAGGGGGGTATTTAGCGCTATAAAACATAAGAAAATTCCTATGATTTTTTATTTTATTTTTTTATTTGGCACCACATCTTTCTACCCGTTCGAGTTATAGGCTTACTTACTAATTACACTAATGGTTTAGGGATTGAGAAGGTTGCATTTAGAGGAAGTGAACCCACACTTGTGAGGAGGGAGAGTGTAAAACCACTTAGGGAAAAACTATGCCCAGTTCACCCGAGTGAGGTAGAATCTCGATCTCCCCGTCCTCGGCAGTCTAGCTCAACACGAAACTAGCGCGTTAGCTAACTACGCCACCGAGGCGGGTTACCTACAGTTTAGTCTTCTTTACTCTCCATGAATGATTTTTTCTTTATATTGCTGAAAGTACAAGGTATGTATGTTTAATCAAATGAATGTATTACATAATTAGTTTTAAATTCGGAAGAACTGACATTTAAATAGTGATTAAATAGTAACAACATTTTTAATCGAGTTTATGTTGATTTTGATATCATTCTTACTCCATTAGTAATATAAATGTGAAATGTTTGTGTTAATCATTTTTACTATTACAGATTGAAAATGATACTTTCTGTAAATGAAGTAGTTAATTTAAACATTAACATTTTTCATACCTGCATAAGTTCTATAGAAACACAAATATACCCAAAACAGCTGTAACTTGAACATTGCGAGCAAAGTCTACACACATTGTCTAAATGATAGCATTTTGTTGTTGTTAGAAAGTATAGCTCTCTCTCTCTCTCTCTCTTTCAGTCACATACACATTAGTTAACTGTAAATATTATGTTCCTCTCTTACCTCTTTATTGTTACACTATAACAATCAGGCGATTTATTAAAACATTAACTTGATATAGCTTCAAGTTTATAAGGTGTCACATTAGTTAACTATCCATTTCTATAAAATACTATAAATTTATAATTTATTTTCACCATAAACTTTTCATACAAACATTCAAAAACAGTAAACAAAACGTTCATTGTCACCACTCACCGATAAATATACCATTTATGTTAGTGTGTGTGTTTTTTTTAAACAAGGCCTAACATATTTTGATGGTGCTAGTGTGACTTATGTGGCACACACTATATGTTTTAGATAACAATGGATTTATTGCTTACAAAAACTGTGGACAATAGTTATTTGTGATGATATAGTAGTTTGTAAGGATATACAAAGTCAGGCAAGATTGACGTATTAGGTTGGTCTTGATTCCTGTCTCAACCCTCACCTAAAGGCATCAAGGTATGGTTTTCCATCCTCTTCCCAAGAAAATACTATTTAATTTCAATATTCCTTAGAGTTGATCTCCCTCATAAAGTTAGCATAAGCTAGTGTGTTTTTTTAGCACTGTGTCTTACTACCCACTCGGGCTATACATGTATTTACTAATCATGCTAATAGATTAGGGATGAAGAATTTTGAGAAGTGTACCCACATTTTCGTGGAGATAGAGTGGGAAACACTTTAGGAATAACCACCCTTGGTTCACCCGACTGGGATCAAACCATGATCTCGCCATCATCGGCAGTCTAGTTTATTGCAAGAGTAGCACCTTAGACCAATGCGGCCATCAAAGCGGATAGTGTAAGCTATTACTCATTAATTTGAACACAAACTAGTGATAGGTTGAATATATATAAATAATCTGCTTCGGTGGCCACAATGTCTAAGGCAATAGACTATACTACTGACGATCGGGAGATTGAGGTTCAATCTCGGTCAGCTGTATTGAAGGGGGTTTCCCTAAATGGTTTTAACACTATCCCTCCACTCAAATGTGAGTATACTTCCTCTAAATTCAACCTTCCTCATCCTTAACTCATTAGTGTAATTAGTACATATGTTTATAACCTGAACAGGAAGTAAGATATGTATTGCTATATATATAGCAATACATATCTTACTTCCTGTTCAGATTATAAACATATGTACTAATTACAAGCAGCAGGCATCCGCTGTTTGTCACAGATTATATATAATATATACAAGCAATTAGTAAATAAGTAGTAGTAATAATAATAAGCAATTTTATATATATATATATAATATACATATATATAAGCAATTAGTACCTTAACTAAGTTCTAAAACGAATGCAACAATTAGAATTAGGACGCATATGATTGATTAAAGTTACCAATAAGTGAATAAAACATATTTCATAGTCATATGTTTTTTTGGCCTTTCTTGGAATTTAACCCAGCTCCCCAGGATTTGTAAGCCCTACCAAATGAGTTAAGGTGCTTGACCGCTTCTTTTTATAGACACAATATTTGCATAATTAGATGATAAATTTGATCAAGAAAAATGTCCATGCTTTTTAAAAGCCATTTTATTATTTCGATAAAATGGAATATTCTATGCCTTGGCATTGGTTATATTGATAAAGTTGCATATTTTCAGAGTTATGCATTTTGTTGTTTGAATAAACAGGTATATTTGGAGATTGCTGCATTTGACTATTGATTTCTAAACCCCATATTTTCAAATTGCTGTATTTGTCTATTTGGACTTGGAACATTTTCATATTGCTGCATAACATTATTTTTAATAGGTAGCATATTAGCATATGTATGCATTTGACTTTTGTGATAAGCTGGTTTAGTCTCAGATTGCCACATTTGACTGTTTTCATAAACTGGTATGTTTGCAGATTGATGCATTTGACTGTTTGGACTATATAGGCTAGATTGATGCAATTGACTGTTTGGACTATATAGGTTAGATTGATGCATTTGACTGTTTGGACTATATAGGCTAGATTGATGCATTTGACTGTTTGGACTATATAGGCTAGATTGATGCATTTGACTGTTTGGACTATATAGGCTAGGTTGATGCATTTGACTGTTTGGAATATCTAGGATGGATTGATGCATTTGACTGTTTTGATCAACAGGTATATTTTCTGGTTGATGTTTCGGAGTAGAGGAATAAAGTGGTCCTATAGGAAAGCTAGACATCCAAGGTAGACTGCCTGGATTTATACTGGCTTCCAAATATTTAGTTGTCATGGATGTTGGTTGCACTGTTGAAGTCTGGTACCGTGGGAAATGAGCTGCCACAGTCACGGTTTGTGTAACCTTGAAGATAGCCATGCTTTTACGAGGCTTGCGGGTAGACACTTTCTTTGTTTGTAATAAAGTTGGAGGCGTGGTTGTGTTAAAGAAGTTGTTTTCTTTTTGAAACTTTTGATCGGTTACATGGGGCATGCTTGTTGTTATTAACGCTGCTATATCGTTTTCTTGGTGTTTTACATCAGAAAACACGGTTTTAAAAGTTTTTGTTGAATTTTCAGGTACCAACACTATGTTTTTGGTCACTTTGAAGATTAGAGGTTGTCTTGTCCGACGTGTGGGACGGATTGCTTCAGGTGCATTTGTTGTTGGAACTATATGTTTTTCAAAGGTGGCTTTGTTTTGTTTTGTGCTGTAATAAACTGTAACCGGTACTATTGTCTTGTGTTGTTTATTTGTTTGCATGACATTTTCGGTTAATTTATCGAACAATGTTGGTTCTCCTAGGTTAAGAGTTGGCATTGTAGATAGTGTCACTCTGTTTTGTTCTTGCGTAACTGTTTTCATCTCACTTGTTTTAGGAACAGTAGTTGGTTTCATTATTGTGACTGGTTTTTCATTTTCATTTTTTTGAACTGTTGGCTCAGTTACTTCATGAAAATTTGTGAAATTTCTTGTACTAAAATTTGGAAATGTGAAAGAGGGCAAAGTAAGCCATTCCCCCTCTGTTTGATAGTATGTGGCTTGTATTGTTTTATTTGGAAATATGATTTTATTTGGAAGAATGATTTTATTTGGAAATATGATTTTATTTGTTGTGGGTCTAATCTCAGTTCCTGCATTTTCTAAATATTTTCCCAGCAATTTTGGCTGTTGTGTTGTTTCATCTTTAAATACATTTATTCTATTTGTAGTGAGTTTGACTTCAGTTTCAGAATTTTCTAAATACTTTCCTGGTAAGAATGGTTGGTGTGTTGTTCCATCATCAAAAATATTTAATATATTTGTAGTGAGTTTGACTTCACTTTTTATATTTTCTGAATTTTGTCCTATAAATGGCGTTTGGGGTACAGTTGTAGTGTGATAGCCAACAATTAGGTAATTTTCAGAATTTGGCGGTGTTTCTTTGGTTTGTTGCTCTACTGTTAAATAAGGTGTTTGTGGTTGTTCTATTGGGTTAGTATTTATTAAATCAGTTGTTAGGCCATCGAATGTTTCCATGGTTGTTGTGAGGGACTTTAATGTGGTTGTTACGTTGGCAACTTCCACAAAGAATGGCCGATCAATAAACTCGCAAATAAACGCCTGGGGTACTTCACAGTTCATCCCGTATGCCAAACCTTCAATTTGGTTCTCACGGTCAAGATTCAAGCAAGGTAGTGTGTAGCTGAGGTCCTTGTCAACCCACGGCAGGTCATCTGACATGTTCCTGGAGGGAAACGGTATGTCTTCATTTGTTGGCACCCACTGCCATTTGGATTTGTGACTTATTTTACCTCCCAACCAAACATGGCGCACACCTGAAAAAAAATTTATTCTAATATATTATTTTAAAAAGAAGCTTCATGGTGTCAGCCCGCAAGCGAGCTATATTTACTGAACAGCCGCCGGATGTTTGTAAAGATAATGCCAACATTTGTGGATAGAGGGTGTCATGTCGTCACCACAACAAACCCTCCAGCCACTAACCTTCGTTTTCCAGGCTGGAGCCATTACTTGTTTATTCAAGTAGGTCCTCATTTGTCCTCACAGGGCTGAGTTGAGCCGTCCCAGCCCTGTAACTTCACAGAAAAATCTGGAAGTACTGGGGATTGAACTCGGGGATCCCTGGATCTTTAGCCAGGAACTTAGACCACTATACCACAGAGGTTATATTTAATATATTATGCCAAAAAAAAGCACTAAACACAGTATTTAAAATACGCGTATTCAATATTAGTTACCTATGTAAAATTTATAATCAAAAACTAGAGTTGAAATTATTCTGAAGAAATAGGCTCAAATTGTGTAAGTAATTTTAATGTTTGGTGTTGCTACAAAATAGAAGGTAGGACAGAAAATAATGTTGGATTTATCAGTGTACAAGTCCGACACCTTAGCCCAGTCGGTAGCATGTTTGCCTACCGAGCTAAGGGTCCTGGGTTTGATTCCTGGCATGGTTGAAATTTTTTTACATTGATAAATTAACAGCTGTGGACTGGATGTTGTGTCTGTTCTAGTCTTAAGTTAGATTATAAGGCACAGAAGCTACGCCAGCCCTAGCAAGTCGATAGTGGAAAACATATTGCTTGATTATAAAACTGACCCAGGCCATAGGCTAGAAACAGTAGTGACTGTAAAAAAAAACCTGTGTACACTCCATTTACCCTAAAATGTACCAGTCTTGCCTTGACAACACCATGGCCCTGTTAATCAATGTTAAATTAATCTGCAAGTCTTCTGCTGGTACAGCCTTGAATTTATAAAATTGATACATATCTTAGTTAAATCAATATATTAAAAGACATAAAAATAACAGAAGTTAGGCAAATAATAGTCAGGAAATGGATGTTTTTACTCGGTCAGTAAGTTGTTGACATCTCACCTGCTGTCAAGGGATGTAAAACTCAGAATATACAAAACAATTTTACCGGTCATAATCTACAGATGTGAAACATGGTCCCTTACCTTACATGACCAAAAGAAGAAAAAAAATTAGGTTGTTCATAAACAAGGTGTTAAGGAATATATTTGCTTTAAAAAGGTATGAGGTTACTACAGAGTGAAAGAGTTTACATAATGTTGGGTCAAATCCCCTGTGTTCATCACAAGACAGTGTTAAGGAAATCAGGTCTTTTAGGTTACGGTGGGCAGGTCATGCAGCATGATTGGGAAATTCTAGAACTGGGTACTGACCGGTAAATCCAACGGAAAGAGACCATTGGGAAGACCTAGGCGTAGATGGGAGGATAACATTAAAATGGACCTGAAAAAGATTGGATGTAATAAGGTGGACTGGATAGAACTATCTCAAGTTAGGGATGGATGGCGTACTTTTGTAGGTGTGGCAATAACTTTCAAGTTCCTAATACCATAGATAACTGTAAGCATAAATAAAAGATAAAAAATCTAATATCCTTTAGTGAAGGGTTTCACCAACATGTGGCAGAGATCCTCCCTAGCTAATCCAAGCTCTCAGAGGGAATATAATGTTGATTAACCTGCCTGTGCTATGATCTGCCATCATCTCGATGATGCTATTTAGACACTGCTGAGACTTTACGACAGCCAAGCGACCTCCTCGCTGTCTGCACATTTCCCCAGCCACCATCCACGGCTTCTTATCGGGGTTTAACTCCAGGGTCCAGTTGTGGCACGGGCCGATTGTTGGTTTGATGTCATGGTCTGTGACAACAAGTTATTATTGCTTTGTAGCTATTGTTTCTTTAAGATGGTCTCTGAATAAATAATACTGTACAACCTGCATTCACGGTCACATGATCTAATGTGTTACTCTCGTGTTAAGACTTGATTACCCACAATGGGATGATCAATGTCTTAGTTCTATTTGGATGTAATGAGGGTGGGTTTTTTATTTAACAAATATTTTCCCACTCTCCCATCTATGTACATGAGGGTACATTTCCTCAAAATTCTATCCTCCTCATTCCTTAGCATGATGCATATTTCTCAAATGGTTACAAAGATATGTTGAAAAATAAATGCTACTGTGCACCACACAGACTTTCTCTTTTTTCTTAAAATAAAGACAGTTACCAAAAACTCATAAGATTTGTTGAACAAATTAATATGCATTGTTGCATAAACACTCCACCAAAGAGAATAAATTAAATAATACACTGTCAGAAACACTGAGAAAAGGGGAACATCTCTGTCCACCAAAAAGCATAACAATAAATTATTAATCGTTATGCTCTTTGGTGGACAAAAATATTCCTCCACATTTTCGGCTTTCATTAAAATATATAATTGTTTATAGATCAGAAACTATTAATTTTATGAAAATATATATATTTCAAATGAAGGGGTTTTATAAAAAAAAATTGTATGGCACATTTGACTGGGATGGATTTTGATGTCCATGTTCAGTCGCCTGTATGTAGACTATTCGCCACTCTGGTGGCACAGAACGTTGACCAGGGTACACTCAGGGAGGTTGTCTACACATCTTACCCGCAATAAGATGATGTGATGATAATGATTATTATGTTGGAGAGTCGATGTAACTCTCAACTCAACTTAAGTCTAACTAACCAAACCCTGTTAACCATTGGTACTATTCCCCTAAAAGGAAAAATACCCAAGGTACCAGCCGGGAATCGAACCTAGGACCTCTAGGCTTGTAGCCAGGTGTGCTGACCACTACAATACAGGGCTGGTTAACTTTATAATGACAAGTTATTTAGTATATCAAATAGTTGTGGAGATATGACAAAAACTGGAAATTTTTACTAATATATTCTTAGAGTCCTTTAATGGGAAAATGAGAGTTGGCATTTTGTTTGTAATGTTAATCAGTGCCTAGATATGAAATTTAATCAAAAATGTTAAAAGAAGATTATGAGAAAATTGATTTAATCTCTTTTTGCCTTTCAGTAAACTACCCTTATTAAGTATAATATATTATTTTCTTCAAGCATAAAACAATGAATAATATTCCAACTTTGATTTGTATTTGCTTCAAATTGAAAAATTTGACTTTGCTCACCCTTATATTGGGGGAGGAGGGGCGGGGGGAACTCAACTTGGTAAAGTTATTCGTGAGCGAACCCATACCCTCCTATATCATAGCCAAGAAAACTTTATGTATAAGCACTCCTGCATGATATAAGCTTCTTTTTGACTTGTGAAAACAAAGTACCACGTACATTCCTCACAAATAAATGATTTCCTCACAGAACATTCTTCGTTGTATAGTGATGATCTCTTGTTCTCGAGCTCCCTCTTCACCATGAGACAATGTTTTCGATGGAAGGTGGTACTCGAGTCCCGAGGAAGAGACAAGTTTACAGAGCTAAATTGCAGTGTCTCTCCCGACGGCAACCACAACCAAGTTTTATTGATTGGATCCAATACTCCACCAACCCAAGTTGATTCTATGCCTGATAAAAGAGAATATACATATCATGGTAGAGGGATAGGTTATGACAGCGGTTCCTAACCTTTTTTCGCTGGTGTACCTATCGGCAGACCATTTTGATAAATTGTGCCCTTAATATTAGTAAAATGTTTAGTTAGTATATTAGTAGTTATTTCAGATGTATTTGTTGCAACTGAAAATATAAATGGGCTAACAATGGGATTAAAAATAATTGTGATAATAAAGTGAATAAACAGGGCATATATTTTTACATTCAAAAAGCAAAAGCTGTAATAAAAACTAACACATTTGTTCATTAATAATTATAAAAAGAGTTTTTTGTTTGAAATTGAAATAATTTTCTCAAGGTCTAATATAGAAGAAAACCCATCGCCATAACGTTGAATAATTTCCACAACTTTTTACTGGTCTTTTGTCTTACACTGTTGGTCTATATAGCTTTTTCAAACATTTTTGTGTACCCCCAAACTTTCTGGCATGTACCCCTGAAGGTACACATACCCCATATTGGGAACTGCTCGGTTATGACATAATATATTTACACTCATGTTCGTGAAAATTGCTTCAAATTAATAATTATTCTAACTGTTTTATTATATTGAACCAACTTTTTTAAAGCTTTGTTGAAATTTCAGTTTATTATTTGTACATTATTACACTTTTATTTGTGAATATGGAATGTTCTTAGGTTACATATAGATATTTCATTTAGTTGAAAAATGACACCTAGCTATGCTAATCAAACCCAGGACCCTTGGGTTAATGGGGTGGATCAAAGGAACATTAAAAAAAAATCTTAAAGTCTCCCATTGAGTGCCTATGTCTCTTTAAGTTAGGTTTAAAATACTGTTGCTAACTTCAAAATCTAGAAGATAACCGTACACAAAGTCAAACAGAGTAATTACAGTTGTCTTTATAAAAATAGTAATTACATCGCAGGTAATTAATTATACTGTAGATGAAAGAATGTACAGTAAATAGCAATAGGAACCGTTTAACAATATGCTTTTACAACCATAATAGGAACACAGTTCACAATTTGCATTGCTGTCACTGGACCCAAATACAGATCAATGTGATTTCAGTGACTTAACCTTTCATGACACAGCTCAACATTATCTGCTTCATTGGTCACATGGTCTAAGTATCCTTCATGCAATGTACTAGTCTGCCAAGGACAGGGAGATCAGGGTTGCAATCTTGGTGAGGTGTATTGAAGGTTCTTTCCTTAAATGGTTTTCCACTCTCTCTCTACACACAAATGTGGGTGCACACCCTCTAAACACAAATAACTCAACCTTTCTCCCTAACACATCATAATTAGTACACATATGTATAACCTGTAGCTTGAACAGGTAGTAATATGCGGTGCTAAAAAAAAGCTTGGCATTAATACATTAGTTATTTTGTTGTGTTTTTTACATCCATCATTGTTTCCAGCCTGTGCCTTGGGTCAATTTTTTATTCAAGCCATATATTTTCCACTACCGGCTTGTTAGGCCTGTCGTAGTTTTATGTCTTACAATCTATCTTAAGACTAGGACAGACACAACATCCAGTCCCCAGCTGTTAAGCCATCACTGTGAAAGGGCAAACCCACATTTCAACAATGATACATTTTTCGGCCATAACCAGAATCGAACCCGTGACCCTTAGCTCAGTAAACAGTCACGCTACCAATTGAGCTAAGGTGTCGGATTTATTTTGTTATGTACATTTATATTAAATATGAGTTTTTTACTCTAATTAGGTGTATTGAAAATAAATATTTAAAATGATAAAATTTAGAGTTTCATATTTTTCTTTATGATTGTACACATCTTTTAAAGAGATGAAAACATCTTGAAGTACTTGGTAATTTTGACAGATTACTCAATAAATTAGGGAAACCTACCTGATTTTGAATTTTCATTTTGTATATGTATTTCATCCCAAAACAGTAATATAAAAATTATTAATGATGTTAATAATAAAACTATTTAGAAAAATAAAACTCTAGCTTTGGAACAAAACAAAGGCTCACATATTAGAAATTAATAAATGTAGGCCAAAGTTAGGTATAACACACCTGGTGTGGATTGTTTCATGGCTTTATACAGCAATTTCAAAGCTTTGCTGTCATTGATGATGGCCAATCTCTTCTTCTGAGCTCGACAGAAGCCCAGTGCTTGAAACCAATTGTACTGAGCACGGTACATGTTGAACGTACTTGAGTGGTATTTAAACTGAAAGGCAAACTCCACTCTGCCACTCTCAACTGAAACAGTTTGTAATTGGATCGGCATATGGTGTCTGATTCTCCTAATGTATTGCCAGTGACACATTGTCTATTGAAATGTAACTCCTGCATAGTAATGACCTGTAACCCACTTAACTGATTGAATGATCTTAACACATCACTCTTGCATTAGACTGGATTCCCGATGACGCTGAGATAATGGTTTTAATCCTGGCTGGGTGTACTGATAGTGGATTTTTTTTCCCCTGAATTGTTTTTTCACTCTTCAATCTACCCAAGTGAATAATGAAATAGCGGCGCCAGTCTAAATAACCGAGATTAATGGCTAGAGGGTTTGTTGTGATGACCACATAACATCCTCTACTGTAAATCTATCATCGCTAATGGCAGAGACCGCAGGCTCAAGCCATGGAGTTTTTTTTAACCTATAACCTGAACAGTTATTAAGACAAAGTGATAAAAAAATATTACCTGTAAAACAATAAATACTTTTACTTTCCCCCACTCTTTTAAATACTTCAACAACAACAACAACAACAAAAAGCTGAGTTTTTGTCATGAATGTTGAGGTATTGTGCTTCAAATGTCACCCATCTATCTATCTTTGAGAGATTTTTGTTTATATTTAAACATAGGTGAGACTTTATTTTGATGTGGTGCAAGAGCAGGTGGTAAACAAGTGAGAGTTCATTTTTGATGCAGTCCTATACTCATGCTAAGCTCCTGAAAAAAGGACAAAGCTCATATATATATATTTTTAACTTTTAAACCAGCTGACTTTTCTTGAGAAGCCTAGGTATGATTCCATCTGGTGGCATTAAGGCTGTGTGTTTTTTTCAAACTTCCTTCTAGGCATAATTATGACGATGCAGTTATTTTCAAACTTTGTCTGAAATGCTCTTTGTAGCCTTACCTGTTTTCTCAGTTGTTCCCCTAGTATTCATATTCTTCTCGCAGATGAAAGCAAAAGTTCGATGGCACCCCAGCTGCACAAATGTGGGATGGACCAAGTCGATGTGGCCAATAGCAAGACAGTTTTTCCCTGGACGAGGCACTGTGCTCTTGTACAGCCACGGTGGGTATTCTGAGCTCCCTTTTTGAGGGATATCCTCACCTGTCTCCACCCAAACCCAGCGCTTCAGCTTCTTGCGTCCCCCAATCCAGAAGTTCTCCATGTCTGAGGACAAAAAACAATCATTAACATCTGTATGCTGTCTGAACAAGGTCTTTCAACTTATCTCTCAGATAATTCACATCATAGCTTAGTATAAATCAAGGGCAAGCACAATTTTTATTTAGTCATTAAGTTAGACACACAGTTAGGAAATTGAACACATGTTCAGGTGTCATTTTTCAAATTTGTAGCTTGATGTGGCTATATCCATAACACCTGCTTCAGTGACTGCGTGGTCCAACTCATCACTCACAATAGACTAGACCGCCGATGACAGGGCGATTGGAGTTTGGATCTCAGTCGGGTGTACTTAGGGTGGTTTTTCCAAACTGGTTTTCCCACCTTTGAGGCAAATGTGAATAAACTTCTTTTAAATTCAACCGTTCTCATCCCTAACACATTAGAGGAATTAGTACATATCCGAATAGCCTCCAAAAGTATCAAGCCGGGGTGCTAAAAATAATATTATAATATATCGATAACGTACAGATCATTTCACTCTACTAAGCGTCACTCTTCATGTGTAATTAATTTTATAAGCATCAGATTTCTCCACAACTTTAGTTTATCAGTCATTGAAAGAGAACAACCCTTATTTCATTGCGATCCCTTTTCTGTGCTTGCCTAAAATCGAATAAGGGACATTTAAACCGATAGGTAGATGATTTGATGACTAAACTAAAATGTTGGATTCGCAGACATGCTAGCAACTAAATTATCCAGTTTCCATCAACATTAAATTTACAGTATTTACAGGTTTGATTGTTATATTAGTCCTTGCCAAGCTATTCAATGTTAATTAACACATTAAAATAGTTAATAATATAAAATTTAAGTAAGTATGAGTATCATTCTTACTGAGCTGAACTTAATGTGTATTGTTAGCAGCCCTAAGAGCACATTGCATTTAGAACTAGTCGTTGGAAAAGATAATAATTTGTTGGTAAACTTTCAGTAATTTTCTAGCATATTTCTGTTGTTTGAATTCAAATTAATATTATTAAATTATTACCACAAATTCTTGACGTAACAACATGAAATGCCCAATCCGTTAACCCTCCCCCCAAAGTGTATATCACTGGTGTCCTACTTTTGTAAACACACAAAATAAATAAATAAATATTTTTCTTAAAGATATTCGATAGGTCAATATCATTTTGAACTTTGATTGATGCAACCTTTATTTATTTTCTTCATTGAGTAGTAATATATTCCCTGGTTTGTTCAGACCCAACCTTCTTAGTCTAAATACTACTCACAGGTATCTACTGCATCCACAGGCTCTAGCCATGTTTAAGAGCGCTAACTTTGTCCTACAGACCAAGTATTTATGTATGAGTCATGATTATGAACTTAAAGGGGGAGTTTTAAACAATAGTTCAAAGTTTTTATTTTATTAGGAGGTCCAAGACACTAAAACAACCTAGTTTGTTTAAGCTCTTGACTAAACAACACAATATTATGAGTGGTTCTGTTACCTATGTTAGTCTCTGAAAGTATCTGTGCTATAAATGTTGCTTTTTTCTGGGTATCAACAGTCGCCAGACTTGTTGATTTGGACAAGCAAATGGCCAAGCTTTCGTCCCATGTCGCTTGCTCTTTATACAGGGAATACTGGATATCATTGTTGTAATCATACACCTCTTCTGGCAGGATGTGTCCACAAGTTGCTATTTGTTTCAAAACAGAGATATATTAGCTTTTACCTATTTCAAAAGGCTATATATTTTTTTTTCTGAGAAAAGTCATGTTTATTGATAACTTTCCCTTCATAATTGGGTCATACACAAGAAATCTATTCAAGCTTTGAATTAATCACAACATATTTTAATTACTGACTCATTGAGTGTAATAACGCCCCAACTTAATTTTTTTTATCAAGCTTTGAAAGTGAAACTCGGCACCAATAAACATAAAAATGTAAAATATACCATTAAACCTAATTCAAAACCAGTTTTAGCAGTTTTCCTTAAGCTCAATATTCCATTTGTTTATGTAGACTTAACAAGATTATTTGAGTTCTTTAATAAATATTCTCCATTTTCTTTTGCTTTAATGTTACTGAAATATTGTTTTGATGTATTGTCACTTGAAATCTTAGCCAATTTTAAGCATTTCCTATTATTGCATTTTGTGATTAAGAAATAGCTTGACATATTAGACACATCAATTAAATCTTTATTATTCATACCAATTCTAATTACTTAATTATATTTTATTATCTGTTGATTGATGTTGACAAACATCTTTAAATTTTACCTACCACATGATAATGCTTCCATTTGTGAGGTAAACCTAAAAATGAAAAAAGCTATTAAACACTGAATCATTTCTTATTAAAA
>CABFOV010000022.1:72336-97027 GCA_902141375.1 Timema poppense | reverse complement strand
TTTTTTTTAATTATGCAACCATCTCTCCAACACAACCAAATAATTGTATCTTACATTTATGTGTGTATCATTATTAATACTTCCAGGCCATATAACACCTAGAGGAGATATACATTTGAAAATATATGTATTTAATCATAGATAATTGCATAAAACACAGGTTTTTTTTTTTTTTGTATGTGATATCTTTAATCAAAATTAAGTCAACAGCCGAGTGGATTTTTGTCAAAATAATGAGCTAGGGACGCGGCCATAATCTGTCCCTCCCTGCTCCCCCACCAATAATAGCTTTTAACTAAATAAACTTTGAATTTTGACAAAACTTTGTAAGTTACATTTTATTTATATACCATTTATATATTTTGATACAATGCCAGCATTCAGCTTTATATTCGAGAATATCAGAGGGCAGTATACAAATCTAGAGGTAGTCAGTTTTATTCTTGGAGGGCAATGCCACCCCGCCCCCCCACCCCCTAATCGCTCGTCCCACCACCATGTGTTGCGCGACATTCGACACGTCCATTCTGTAAATACCGAAAACAAATTGATCAAATTGATCATTTTATGTTGCGTGGTCCGTTTAAGTTGCCATCTCTTATAAAGACTCTCAGAGCTAGTTTAATGAAAGGCTCACATCGTATGCTATGCTTGTAGGACTTCTTAAATGGTTGTATGCCACTTATGTCCATTTTATTTGTAATATGTGTGCAAATTTAATGAACACTACACCTATAGTATGGTTCTGGTAGGAAGAACACTATTTGACAGCTACAAAAGTTAATAAAACAATTTTAATAAAATGAATTAGTGCCTTATGGCTTGGAAATATACTCTAAAACCATTTTAAAGTAT
This sequence comes from Timema poppense, assembly GCA_902141375.1. NCBI lineage: Eukaryota > Metazoa > Arthropoda > Insecta > Phasmatodea > Timematidae > Timema > Timema poppense. Next base: position 96,172 of record CABFOV010000022.1, on the reverse strand, counting down.
TCATACATCAAGTCAAATGATCTACAACTGTCACGTTTGATATATGCTATCAATACCCATAAAATAATAGAGGTGTGCGAAGTTTTGAAACTTTGACTTGTTTTCGAGACAATTGTCAGCTTCGAATTCGCTTTGAAAAAAGTTATGGCTTTGACAATTATGAAACTTCACCAATACAAAAATTGGTCAATTAATCCCATTTTAAGCTGTTGTATATATTACAAGTTAATATTCATATGGAAAGAAAACTGAAGCAATTGACTTGTGAGTTGTGAGGGTAACTTAATTTATCATATTAAAACATATTATTATAAACAGTTGTGTAATAAAACCATTCAAAGTAATTTTACTACATACATTTTTTATTTTTTTAGCACCAACATCTTACTAATTTGTGGAATATGCTAATGTACTAATTAAGCTAATGGGTGAGGGATGAAGAGGGTTAAATTTAAATGAAGTGTACTCAGATTTGTGTGGAGAGAAAATGGAAACAATTTAGGGAAAAAACCAGTCTCAGTACACTCAACCGGGTTCAAACCACGATCTTCCCGTCATCGGCATTCTAGTCTATTGCGAGTTACTACATAAAGTTATGTATGTATAACCACAACATAATATTTTTCAATAATAAAACAACCAACAAAAAATATTCAAACTTTGATTTGGATTTGATTCGAGCTCTCCTCAAATTGAAAAATTGGACTTCGCAAACCCTTATAAAATAATATTAATAACATGGTAAAATGCTAGCAATGTCGACCACAAAAAAGTATGTATTTTCTAAACTATTATTTCTACTAAGATCAGGGTATGCATGCATTACAGCAATCGTGTTCACATTGAACCTGCTAGTAGAATACAAAAATAGGTAAATTCGCAACAAAACTGCTTTGTTACATTACAATAGCTTATTGTATTTACGTTCCTCTCTAGTAAATAAAAGAGCATTGGAAAATGGGAAAGTGACCAGGTTTGATATAATATGAATATACTTAGCTCTAAGATTAGTCATATTGCTAAGTTTTTTTCTTCTAAAAAACACAAAACAGTTCAACAATAAGGTTTCCGTTTGTTTATTTAATAAAATATCAAGGTTGATAAAAGATTCTAGTATAATTATTTGTGCAGCTTCATATATTTTTTAATATTTAAAAAATATATTATCGATTTCTCTCTACCATAAAATATATTTATAAACTTTACTCTATAAATCAGATATGTTTAATTTATTTGTATTTGTTAACAGAGTATTGTTCTGTTTCAAATAATAGAACATTAATAAAATATTGGGCTTAGATTGCTTCAGATTTTATGTAACAAAAAACCACAGAGTTTTTACAAAATAGATTTACCCAGTTAAATAAAGCTTTAATAAATCATTAAACTATATTGGGGATTATTCAAGTAAAGAAATGTGAATTACAATTTTGCTATACTCATTCATTTCTGTATAATACTTCATCATTGTCGATACCTCTTAATACATTAAACTTTTCATATTTCTTAGGTTCTGTCTTTGAGGTAGGTTTAACGCCAGTGTCTTCAATGTAATCCATATCTAAGTTTCCAAGCCTTACCCCAATAAGGTCCTCTTCAGTGGTGTGCGCTTGTTTAGGGGTATCTGCAACAAAAGTAAGAGTAGTTTCGTCATCAAATCGCGATGAAACAGGGCCAGACTTAGCTTGGATACTTAGATCAGCATTTGAGCTACTACTATGAACAACATTAGCACCCTCCTCATCTAGGTTTTTAATAGTTTCTGTTGCTATCAGTGCGTTAACGTCATCCTCATGTCCAGGAACAATATCTTTATGAATTTGACTAATATTTACTGTGGGTCTTTTATTATTATGGACTGTTTCCTCTGAAGTGTTTTTACTGAAACGGTTGTGAAGTTCTTTTACGCTTTCATTTACTTTGTTGACATCACCATTAGCGGACAGCAGAAAGTTAGCTGTATTGTTATAACTTTGTATTACATTAGTTAAATCTTTGTATTCGTATTGAATTATGTCCCCTGTTTTAAAATTTGTTCTATTATCACTATCAGTATTGATGATTGATTTAACTTGACTTTTAGTTTTATCAGAAAGAGTATCCATCTTGGGCCCATTATAAGAATTCAAAATCATTTCGTTGCTACTCTGATTGAAATTGGTAATATTTTCTTTGATATAAATGGCATCTAGCGTCACATTCTCACTTTCATTATTTATTTTTGTTTGATTTTTGGTTGTTATATCTTTGTTCACCGTTGTATTCTTCTCTCTGGCTTGAGCTACATCATCAGTTTTAATCGAAGATTCATTTCTACCCGCTATGGTAATATTAGCCAAACCCCTCCTAATTTCATCTGTTTTATGAGATTTGTATTTTAGTTTTTTCTGTTCATCCATAGGCAGGGAATCTCCATTATTAAGCTTTTCATTCTTTTGATTGCGATCAAATATACCAAGTTTCCTTTTTCTAGGCTCCAAAGTATTAAGATCATGTGTTTCATTATTTGTACGTTGTCTATGATGTCTTCCGTGAGTATGGTGGCTTCTAGTCTGTTTGAACAATCTCATATCGTTATCAAGATCTTTGTCATGTTTCTTATCAATTTCATTTAGAGGTGGGTTAACAGTTTTGAGTATTTGTAAATGAACATCATCAAGTGTATGTGCAAATTCCCTTGCTAGTGAAGTTAGTGATGTTTTGAGGGGATCTGAATGAGTGAAGGGTTGAAATGTTGTACTGTTCGGTAAATAATCAACGCCCATGCTTACCTTGTCATTGGCGTCTTTCTTACTATCAGCTTGTACGTTGGTGTAGGTTCTGATTTTCTCATTGTATTCTTCTTCCTTTTGTAATGGATGTATCATGGTTGTTTTTGTGGCGCCAACTTGGGTTACGTTTGTCATGATTTCAGTATTGCTCGTGCTTGTTTTAGAAGAGCTTCGTTTAATCTTTACTTCAAATCCACGATTGCTCATAAAGCTTGGTGTACTTGCTGAAATAACTTTGGAGTTTTTAGTAACTTTGGCACTGTTATGTTTTCTATGACTATTTGATGAGATACTTCCATATTTTGCTGTAGATTTACTCGACCAAACCCCTGTGATGTTGGTTTCCATTATGTTTGTTGCGGTTGCTTGAGTTGTTGCGATAGATAGTTTTGGCTTGCTTGATGCCTGTCGTGTGCTTTTAGTAGCCTTTTCTTTCTTTTGTTTTACATTATTGTTACTTGTTATGGATGACTTCTTTTCGGTTAAGATCGTGGGTGCTGTTGGAAAGAATGATTTTTTAACTAGATCATCTTTAAACGTTTTTGTGATAACTTGATCAGATTTGTAAACAGCTCTAGAATTTGTTGATACATCACTAGGATCATTTTTATTTGTATCGTATGAGCGGGCTTTCTTAGTTGGTTTAATATCATGAGTATTTAATTTCTTGACCTTTTTTTTCTGTTTACTCTCATCTGGTTTAATCTTGCCCTCATCACTGTAATTTATTCTCTGGGTAGCAGAGTTGGGTTTGGCATCTTCACAGTGACCTGTTGAAACAAACGTATAACCACAGTTAGAATAGTAAAAGATTATAAATATATAACAAGTATTAAGGGTTTTTCCATGGCTTATGCATTGAACAATCAGTTTTAAATACCATCCCAATCTTTCTAAATATTTTCTAAGATATATTTGTTTGAATTCAAATGAAGGAATTAACCCAGACTGAAAATGATTTGTATGGATTTCTATAAAATCTAGTCTCAAAATGCTAATAACCTAAACATATTAATTGCCTTAAAACAGCAATGGGGAAAAAAGTACCACGTGTTTATTTTAAAAAAAATAAGAATATTAAAATAAATTATGGCTATGAAGAAAAAAAGATGGTTGGAAACAGAATTAAAGTTAATTCTTCCAGAGAAACCAGTTGTGATCAACAAAAACTAGTGTTTTTACTTGTTCGTATTTTCTTCAAGTCTCATAACAGCCAATCTTAGACAAGTAGTGGGGTTGGTTTTATTTATAACATGACTGGGCTCTTTTACTTACAAAAACATATCTTATAGACTTATTTAATAAATAGACTCACTGCATATATAGGGCTGTGTGAGGTTTCCCGCCAGTCCGTATATAGCAGGCTTACTGTTGTCTTTCCTATCAAGATTGAGATAACCCATGTCAGGTCTTGTCGAGAACTCGCACCAAGGCAGGAAATTGGAGGAATCGTTGATGGTTGAGAGTCTATCTGCTGTACTGTTCCATATCCAAGTCATATTATTTAAATGAGCCCCCAACCACAGGTGGCGCAGTTCTACAAAAAGAAACCACTCTGTTCACATATTATTGAGCTATTTTGTATTTTGTAAGCAAATGATGAAAAAAGGATTAGGGTTTTTATTATTAATTACTCTGTAATGTAAATGTGTAATCGGGAAGACAGTGAACCATATTTATAATCAAAAAACTTTTGTGGTTTTAGTAATTTGAAATTTGTTTCATATATTTTTTATTTTTACGATCAATGTAAATAAATAAGTACTGTCGCAGCCTTGCTAAAAAAAATTTCATGGAAAGGGACACACTACCAGTAAATATTACAAATAATAGCCATTTAAAAAAACGCTTTTAGAGATTATATTGTGGAATAAATTTTGTTATGGAATGTAGAGGCGAAGAGAGGAACCTAAAATAAATATAGTTCACTTTTGAATCCAAATAATTGTGATTTTGTGGAAAATTGTTATTTTAAAATGCTAACAAAATTAAGAGCTTTGCCCACTGTGCTACTTATCCCTTTGATATGTTTAGTTACATTGATAATGGGAATGGATGATTGCACTTTTTTATTTATTTTTTTAGTACTAAACATTTTTTGACGTTACAATATTTGAGCATCGATTATGATTGAGATACAGCTCATCTCCGTAATTATAATCTTTCATCCTCCAAGCTTCACCCTGCATATATAATTAATTGTATAGTGTTGCTTTCTTCCATTTTGGTTCACTTGGAATGTGCAATTTATTTATACCACTGTAGGTGACCTGGTGGTCTAGGGGTAAGGTGTCAGACTTTTGTGCTGGCGGCCGGGGTTCAATCCTCGGTCCCGGCAAAGATTTATCTGATTACCAAACCCTTCCTTCACCTCTGACAAGACATCTNTGCTGGCGGCCGGGGTTCAATCCTCGGTCCCGGCACAGATTTATCTGATTACCAAACCCTTCCTTCACCTCTGACAAGACATCTTGTGAATGTGGGGAATGCCAGGCCTCCACCGTGGTTCGGATTCCACGTTAAACTGTAGGTCCTTCATTTCATCTCACACTCACCCTACCATTACACATTAGTGTAACTGTGCATAGCCCGAACGGGTAGTAAGACGCGGTGCTAATAATAATAATAATTTATACTATTGGCAGCATAAAGACATAACCGAGTTGCCAGTGGCTGTGATATCAATTATAGCTCTTAGTAGACAACTTGTCCATCACAGACTCTGCCTTAAAATGTGGGTGAAGAATGCCCCTGAGCGCGGGACGATCTCTGGATAGATCTGTGGTGAAGCATTGATGCACTAAGCCAAAGATTCTCCTATCAAAGTGTCATTTTTCAATATATTCGTTCCAATTTGGTGTTGGTTTTAAATATAACTGACATCCTTACCTAGCGGATGATCAGCCATGACAGTCATGATCTTCCTAATCAGACCAGTGCTTCTCAACGTCACCAAGTGCAAGCCTTGGCTCCTACATGTTTTATATGCGTTGTGCCATGAGGCAGGCGTAATCACGAGGTCGTAATCGCAGCCATCATATCGGAAGGAATGATTGCCAGAAATCTGCTTCACATCGCTAGCTGAAAATTGTAATTTATTAGCTGATATACAAAGAATTGTGTCTTGTAAAAAATTAATTTCAATATATTTTTGCATCACACACAGGAAGAAATTACTTTTACAACTTTTCATAAGGAATTATTTTTACTGAATAATAATGTAATGTAATGTAATAGTAACAAAACAATACTTATGAACCATAACTTAGATTTTGTGTAGGCCTACTTGAACCTGTATATGATTCAAAAATTAGAACATGGCATTTTTTTTTATATATTATATTCGTGGCAGATCACATATATGATTGGTTTATAGGATAAATTTCTTACGGCAGGGTAACAGATTATTGAGAAAGGAACACTCTTGAAACACTAACACATTTGGTAATATTTACCACATAGGATAAATTTACATGTTCGTCACTTATTTAACTATAAGTCGATGTATTGAAGGGCAAAAAATGAAAAAGTAATATTAAGGATGGAGACACTTGATTCAGATAGCAAAATATGTTGGCAAGAACCATTTTAAAGATGTAAAAGACTTGGCTCAGAACAGGCACAGGTGGAGAAATGCAGTAAACTAATTGGATGATTGTTGACAAATGAATGACATTATTTTGTATGGTTTGTGTTCAGGCTGCAATTCTCTTGATTCAATATTTTATAAAGGCGGTCTCTGGTAATTTTAACAAAATGTATATTGAACTAATCTATTTAATACCTGGAGAATCATGTCTTAGATTTATTTATTTATTTTCAGCTAGGATTCTACTTTAAATAAAAGTAGTCTTAGATTCCAATTAAATTAATAATATTATGTTTTGGTATTTTAGGTGTTGGTTATTAAATGTTTGTGTAGTGTTTTAAAAATTAAAACTAGTTTAGGAATTAACAAGTTAAAACAGTATTATAAACATTTCTGTGAACAGCTGTGAAATTCTAGATTTCTGTGTCAGCAGATAAAAAGCAATAAAATATCAAATATCTTGTTTTTGCTGAGCAGTAAAAATTCAAATAATGTTTTGTGTGTAAATTGTTAGTTTGTTAAAAATAAATAAAAATAAGGCCCTTTATTAAATACTACCTTCTTGACAAATAAATCCCCTCTTGCGATCACAGTTCGTCTCGACGAAAACAGGGGTGTCTGAGACATGCCGATCAAGCAGTAAACACCCGGCGTTATTCTTACTGGAACCAAACCGCCATGGAGGGTAGCTATTACTCTCCATCTTATCTGGTATTGGATCTGCCGTGGACACCCAGGTCCACCCCATATCATAGAAACCACCTATCCACATGTTTTCAAAATCTGGGGAGAGAAAATCACAAAAGTTTATTTAATGGTAGTTTTGTAATTTCTCACAATAAGCCATACATAATATTGACACATATATAAAATAAATCTACTAATTAATAAAATAGAATCATAAAACTACTCTGCTAGTGTTTAATTGTGTAAGAGTTTAAAAAAATTTATGAATTTCATTTAAATTGAATTGAATTAAGTAATTCATTCATTCATTCATTTGGGAATTTAACATTTATTTGATACTTGTTTGTATTTGCCTTGAATACAACTTAATTAGTTTGTGATAAGGAATTTTAACCAGTGGTTATATAAAAGGAGATATATCAAACCAAATTAAAGAACCTGGCCAAAAGATACATTATTGTCACCTCTAAAATAAATAGAAGTTGAGTTTTTGAAAAAATAAATATTCTCAATTTTTTGAGAACTGTTAACAAGTAAAACTTTGCAGTATTGATGATTACACCTTAAACTTACTGCTTATAATGTAATCCAAACTGTAACTGAGACATAAAGTTATGATATTTCCTCTCATTGAGTCTTTGGTTACATTTCTGTTTGAGAACTACAAGTGGGAGTTGCAGTCTATTATAATATTATTATTTGTATGTGTTGCGCTTAATGTGCTAAAGTTATTAATGCTAAGTCTCTATGATGGGTCTTTTTAGCAGACACTCAGATGGCTTAATCCAACACTAGAGACTAGTAACGTAGCACTCTAGGTCACAAAAAATCCATAATACAAATAGCCTAGGCTCGAGACCTAAAGATGAAAGCCAAACCTGGCCTGGATCGTATCATCGCCTCCCCGAGCACAGCAGCTGTCAAGGTGCTAAGGATGGTGGCAAGCATCATCCCTTGTTGACGGCAGAATGCCACCGCTTCCTTCCATGTCATGTGAGCGTTGTAAAGCACATGCATCGTGTCATCCACTTTCTCCCATTTGGTCGGGAACGCTCGACTGCTCTGTATCTGGGAACCTGCAGTTCAGGATTATCAAGGCTTCTTCAATTTTGGAAGAGTCTATTTCCATCGGCGTTGTTCCCAAAAATATATAATAATAATAATAATAATAATAATAATAATAATAATAATAATAATAATAATATTTAGCACCGCGTCTTACTACCCATTCGGGTTATACGCTTTAAGTACTAATTACGCCACTGGATTAGGAATTGGTAAGGTTGAATAATAGGAAGTGAACCCACATTTGCGTGGAGGGAGAGTGGAAAACCATTTAAGAAAAACCACCCCCATTTCAAAAATATATACAATTACTATTCTACTTCTTTATTATTTTTTAATACTCTACTGTTTGTACTGTTACTGTTCACTGCATCTTACTACCTGTCCAGGATTTACGCCTTACTCAACTATTAAGATTGTTATATTGACCCCAAATGCATGATAATATCAGCCAATTTAAACATATTAATGATAACCAAGGAGTGAAAACATTCATTTCCTTGAAAATTTTGTAGGTCCACTTACTTATTGTATTAATGATTGGTTCAATTCGTTTTTTATTGGAAAGAACACAACATGAATGGTTAAGCAAGCATAGCACTTTGTTTTGGTAAGAATTAGTTATATTGGCCATTTTTATTAAACAATTATGAGAAATTGTTAGACACGTACATGTTTAAGAAATGTTAAATTTGTTTTTGACACTATAAATAGTGTTGATCACTCAATGTGACATCAAAGTATGGAATATTTCTCTCGCCCTCATTAGATGAGGGTTTCTAAAACTATGAGGTGACTTACAACAACTTGCAACATAGGGGTGAGAACTACAGTTGTTAAAAATATGTGCCATTGGTTTAAAGCATTAATTTCATAATAGACCAAATCGCCAGTGATGTGGAGGACGAGGTTTGAATCTCGGTCGGGTTCAGCGTAAATGATTTTTCATATTTTATTTATTATTTTATTTTCCCCATTCTCTATGCTAATTTGGATACAAATCCTCTACCTTCTTCATCTCCATTCTTTGGATTAAACCATTAATAGACCTGCTTTGGTAGGCCCATGGTCTAAGGCGTTACTCTTGTAATAGACTATACTTCCAAAGATGATACCGGGGTTCAATCCCGGTCGGGTGTACTGAGGGTGGTTTTCCCAAAATATTTTTCCACACTACACAAATGCTGGTACACTTCATCTCAATTAAACCTTCCTAATCCCTAACACATTAGTGTAACTAGTACTTGGGCGTAAAACCCAAATGGGTAGTAAGATGTGGTTATACATACTTAAAACCGGCCTTTGTTTATGAGACGTTAATATTTCAGCTCTTTCACTCACTTTTCTCACATATGAAAGGTTTGGTCAGCCAGCAGTTAAACTGGATGAACTGAGGCTTGTCATGCTCTTTGCATCCGAGGGCCAGGCAGCGGTGGCTAGGACTGGCCACAGGACCCACCCAAGGGGGGTATCCCTCCTCGTCTTGTATCACAGGAATCACCTTGGATGTCACTGTCCAAGACCACGCCCCGTGCTCCAGCTTACCACCCAACCAGAAGTTGGGGAACTCTTTCATTCATAAACAATTGATTAGGTTTGTTTAGTATACATTGATAGAGTTGATTGGGTTTCAAATCATAGTTTTAATTGAAAATGTTTCTTATAAAAAGTACCTAAAAGATTTTAAGAATACAAAATAAAATTTGAATTTTTAAATTTCAGAAAAAATGGCATATTTATTTATAAATGTCAAATGCCTGTTGATATTTTTTTGTATTGAAATTTTGCATTTTTTATTGAAAAAATGAATAATGTACAAATTACCGAATTTACAATGCCATTAAAAGTAATGTTTAATACTATTTTTGCTATAATGGTTAAGTAAAACTTATTTTGTATCAGAATTAGATTTAAAGGAATATGTTTGAATAACATTTCAATCTGTAGGTGAAATAGAACAAGAATGAGTCTAATTAATGGCACACAGTCAGTTGCAATATTTTACTCACGCATGTTGGAATTTGCCAATGCAAAGGCCAGGAATTTTGCCTTGTGAATGTCATCGAGCACAGCCAATCTGGCCTCAAACGAAGCACAGATGCTCTCCGCCTCCAGCCAAGTTGTACGAGAACTAAATAAGATGTATTCTGTGTCAGTGTCATTGAATGTCTCTGTGTATGCATTCCCAATATCGCAATCACAAAATTCTGTGAACAAGACATTACATTTCTTTGACACTATGTTTAAATATCATTAATTAAACAAACCCAATTATTTTTCACGTATTAATTAGTTTATGCATTTTGCATTTTAACCTCACTCAGCTATTCACATTTAAGACCTGCAATAAGTATTCTAAATTATAGATAAAATAAGGAGTATAAAATTAATAATGGGCAAGACTTTGATATTAAGTATTGAATTTAATGGAATTAAGATGTTCAAAATTCAAAGAGGGAAAATTATAACATTGAATAAATTAGACAATGAATATTCTTGAAAATGTACACAGTAAAATACATGAAATACATTAAAAATATATTTATTAAAAGACAAGTAAAAATTAACATTAACAATTAATAGAAAATTTGAATAATTAGCTAGAGTGAAATCCAATACCTTATCTCAATTGGTAGCATGTCTCTCTACTGAGCTAAGGGTCCCTGGTTCAATTCCCAGCATGGCCAAAAAATGTATCATTGGTGAAATGTGGTTTTTACCCTTTCACAGTGATGAATAAATGGCCGGGGACTGGATGTTGTGCCTGTCCTAATCTTAAGTTAGAGTATAAGGAACATGAAGCTACGACAGGCCTAACAAGCCTGTAGTGGAAAATATATGGCTTGAATAAAATACTGACCCAGGCCACAGGCTGGAAGCAGTAGTGGATGTAAAAGCTCGAATGGTTGATATGTAAGATTAATACAATTGTATTAGCTCTTATAGAATAACCCGCCTCGGTGGCGTAGTTGGCTAACGCACTTGTCGTGTTGAGCTCGACTGCTGAGGACGGGGAGATCGAGGTTCGAATCTCGGTTGGGTGAACTGGGGGTGGTTTTTCCTAAATGGTTTTCCACTCTCCCTCCACGCGAATGTGGGTTCACTTCCTTTAATTAAACCTTCCCAATTCCTAATCCATTAGAGTAATTATACTTAAAGCGTATAACCCGAACGGATAGTAAGACGCGGTGCTAAGTATTATTATTATTATTATTATCTTATAGAATACCATAAGAAAACTATAAATTATGTTAAATTTAATAAATTAATATAGTCATATATATTTACAAGTGTTTGTAATAACAAGTAATACTAATAATTTGAGAACACAAATCAAAATTTGAATTTAATAAATGTAAATTAGAATTATTTAACACAGCAGTTATTATAGTTTGAGTTGATTGAAATATATTTAATTAGTATATGATTAATAAAATTTGCTATAAAATCAAAGTCTTATCTTGCTAAGAAATTGTCCCACACTCCTTTAATTTCTAATTGTAAAGGAAGTATTTTTAAAAGTTTAGTTTCTCTTTGTGTTTCAACATTTAAAATGTCATCCACAGGAATAACTATGAAAATATCAAATGAAAGTAAGGAAGACATTCAAATATTATAATGATAGAAATATAAAGTGAATTGGGATACATTTAGGTTAGAAGTGAATAAATAGATGATTGAATTTAACTGATGCAAGAAAATTGAGTAATCTAAGTTAAAATATAAGACGATAAGGATTCAATAATTTATAACTATTGAAAGTAAGTTTTTTGTTCGCTGCAAGATTTTTTAAATAGCTTTGAATAAATGTTCAATACTTTGGACAGTTTGTTTAAACCACAGCCAGTAAAAGACAGATGTTTAAACCAATAAACAACATTTATCATGATTTAGTCAATAACATTTTTAACTGTTGTATTTGTGTTCACATAGTTCCTTCAAAAGCATTAATTATCATGTCATTATTTTAATATATCGATGTTCTAAATGTATTAAGAGTGTTATTCAATAATGATAAGCTGGCAGAGCACAATATTGCTTTAAAGTACCTAACTATTAATATTTCATTTAAAGGTAAATTAGTTAATGAAAAAGTTTATACCTCAAACATAATAAAGATAAAAAATAATTCCATATTTGGATCAATGCAATTAAATTCTGTTATTGGATTGCAATATAATAGCAGTAATTTACACAAAGAAAAGCATTCACCAAGTTATATGTGAGAGAGAAGGGTGTTGAGTAACAATCATGGTATAATCTTTAAACAGAAGTAATCAAGCAGCCTCAAATTATGAAATGTATTTACCAAGTAAATTGTAGAACACTATTAAAAATAATATATCACCGGTTTCAAATATTTTTAACTGGTATAAAATAATTAATATCAGCTCAAGTATTATTGAGTTTGATATGTGTTGATCGACCTTCTCAAAATGAAGTGGTCTAAGTGAAACAAGGGTGTTAGGCATGTTAAAATATGTCTTCAAATAAATATGATACATTCATAGAAAATAAATTAAAGTTAAAAGTAAAAACATAGGTAAACATTAACTAACACCCAAATATTTTTATGACACTTGACATAGGCGAGGAAGAAAAGTCTGGCATTTGTCATCATAACATTGAAGTGTTTGAGAATGTTTACATGGGTGAGTATTTTTACTTTTATTTGTGATTCATTTCCATAATTCTATTATGTTTATTTAAGGACATATTAAAATGTGGTGTAAATTTAATTTGAAATTCAATTATTGAGTTCTATTACCTGTTGTTATAACACGAAATATTGATATGAGGCAGACAACAATCCATAAGATGATATTCATGGTTAGACATTGCAGCCTTGTGGTGACGACATTTAGAAGTTCTTCTGATTCTTGCTCACATTTGGCATTCAACAGGTAAACAAGATAAACAATCGTCGAACAATGGTTTTCTCTGGAATATCAAAACATGGCTTACACAAATGTTATTGGGAACATCACTTATTTCCTCTCTCTCTTTTAATTTTTTTTAATAAATTCAGCATCAGGGTTGAATAAAGTATTGTATAAAATGTATAATGTTCTTAAATTGTTTAAATTTTTTATGCATAACATAAAAAGTAGCCAATATATCACTAATTTTTGCCTGTGTACGTGAGCTATTTTAACCAGTTTGCCGTCATTAAATCGGGTTTGTATAGTATAAAAACTTTAAAATATAAATGGTAACTAATGTATATAGTTGGGTTTTTTTAGTACCACGTCTTACAACCCTTTGGATTATACACCTATGTACTAATTACGCTAATGAGTTAGTAATGAGGAAGGTTACACTTTAAAGGAAGTATACCCACATTTGTGTGGAGGGAGAGTGGAAAACCATTTAGGGAAAATTACCCTCGCTACACCCAACCAAAATCGAACCCTGATCTCCCCGTCATCAGCAGTCGAGTCAATTGAGAAAGTGATGCCTTAGACCATGTGGCCATCGAAGCGAGTGGAAGCGAATGGATATAAATGTCTATGGTAAATAATATATTTGGGTTTTCATTGCAATATAATAGTTTCAGTAGTATATTCACTTAGTATGTTAATTCTGCACTGCATACCTACATTCATATTATGGACTTTTTAGCCGTGTTTTTTGAATTCATTTTTCTCTAAATTATCTGATCTACGGGCGTGCGAATCTCCAATACTTTCTTTGGGATCATAACATGCCTACACAAAGTGTGTAAGATATTACATGGTTTGTAATATTCTTTTCTTTGGAGAGATCATACACCGCCAACAACACACAAGAGTTTTTTTTTTCTTATTGCCATGCACACATTCTTTTAACACACAATCTGTTACTCTTTATTGTATTCGTGATTGTTATTTTTATTGTTTTCATCAGAAGTAGATGGCCCTCCAGGAGGAGAGGTACATTTTTGTTCAGGAATTTTATGACTATTTGGGGAAGCCACAGACAATGCACCATGTTCCCTTCCCTGAGGATGGGCACAAGGCTCAAGACCCTAGGTCACCAGAGCGAGATAGAGAACTTTTTGGAAATATTCTTCAAAATTTGAAAATAAATGTCCCTCATTGATGCAAACTAAAACATTGCTACTATTGGTAGAAATACTAGGCTGAGAACATTGATACGCGGCCCAGCAGAGGCTTTAAAAGGGCTAGACCGAACTGAGAGCAGCAATTAGGTTCAATTGGTAGTCCCTCTTGTTCAAACTTCGATTCACTTTCTTGTCATTCTTATGTAATTTTCTAAATTTTTTAAGTAAAATTGTGGCTCACAACTCTCATTCATCTGTATAATTTTTTAGTAGGAATAAACTTTAAACCCACTTTGGTGGCCGCACGAGCTAAGGCTTAGCTCTCACAATTGACTAGACTGCCGATGACGAGAATATTGAGGTTCGATACTGATCAGGTCTACCGAGGTTGGTTTTTACTAAGTGGTTTCCCACTCTCCCTCCACGCAAATATGTGTACACTCTCTTTAAATTTAATCATCCTCATCCCTAATTCATAAGCGTAATAAGTTTATAGGTGTATAGCCTGAACAGGCTGTAAGATATGATGCTAAACAAAATTAACTTTAACAGAACACAATGGAAGACTAATTATTACATAATAACCCTATATGATAATATTTTCAAATGACCAGTTATATTAAACACCACATATGTTTATATTTTTGATATACAATGATTGTTTTATGATGAAAAAAATCATGTGGGGTATATCTTTGTTTTTTTAACATCGCATCTTACTACCCATTTGTGTTATACACTTATATATTAATTACCCTAATGGGCTAGATATAAGGAAGGTTGAATTTAGAGGAAGTTTACTCGCATTTGTGAGGAGAGAAAGTGGGAAACCATTTATCAAAAAACATCTGTATACCCAACTGGAATCGAGCCACGACCTCCCTGTCATCGACAGTCTAGTCTATTGCGAGCGTAGCATCTTAGATCATGCGGCCATCGAAGCGGGGGATATCTGCTAATAGTCAATAAATAAAACACATGCAGACAAAGTATTAAAATAAAAGCAAAAAAATATTGTTTTGTAGAAATTTATTTTAATGATTTTATATGAATTTGACTGATTGGAGGCTTGAAGGGCTCAAATAATACTCTTTTTACTCTTTATTTAAATTACAGCTGTAGTGGAAACATTCGAAAGTGCTCTCCACACTTAACTTTCATGCATACCCTCCTATTTACTTAGTTAAAATCTCCCCCACTCTTACGATTCCTCCCTCTCCTGTTCACCCCCTTCCCATCTTCCACCTCAACCACAACTATATCCTCTTCATTCATTTAAAACTAATGCCTGTCACCAGAATTTTAAAAAAACTTTTACCAGCACTCACAACTAATTAAACCATAAATGCACAATAATTTGACCTGATTAGTACCATGAAAAATTCTTGTTTCAAGAGTGGTCAGTTTTATTTTTGTTTGTTGGTTTGAAGAATATCATTTACTATACCACAATATAATATTTTTCTTTTAAATTACCTTTCCACCCCTCTGGTGCAATCCAATCAAAAAATTACATTTACCAAGAAAATAATCCTGTTTGCAGGTACACTACTAAGCAAGGCTTAGATATCCTCTTACATGTTATTGTAATATAATAGACGTAAATGAAATGTGAAACCCTTTGAGATTTGGTCCCAATAAAACATGTGTAGGCTCCTGCGAACATTAAACATACCAGTATCACATATACTACCATTAGTTCTATGAAGCTGTTAGTGAAATATTACATTTGTTATGTTTCGTATTATTGAACAGTACATAGTCACATATATATCGCATACTGTGATGCGTTATTCGTTAACTTTACAATTATTTGGAATTAGATTTAAATGAACTCCTAATTAATACATCTTAAAACAACCCAGGAAATAACTTTTAGATGGAACCCTCTTCAGAGGCCACATGGTCTAACACGCTACTCTCGCAGTAGACTAGACTGTCGATGACTAGGAGATTGAGGTTTGAATCTTGGTCAGGTATACCGAGGTCGGTTTTAACAAAATGGCTTTCCACTTTCCCTTTTTGCAAGTGCGGGTACATTTCCTCTTAATATATCCTTCCTAATCCCTACAAACTTTAGCGTAATTAGTACATAAGCGTATAACCTGAGCAGGTTGTTAGGCACGGTTCTAAAACAAAAACACTTTGATAGGAAAAATATGTTGATGCTTACATTGTTAATAGGATATTCAAAAGATGAAATTCAATTAAATATGTGTGTCAATACAAAATTTGTACAAGATGTCATTAGGGGGGGGCTTTAAATCATGAGTGGGTAAACTAGAAAGCTAGACAAAACTTAAAATACCTAGAAATTGTAAAGATATATCAACTATAGCCCATATACAATAGGAGTATAAGAAAGTGATAGGTAATAACATTTACCAGAGCAACTCTCATGCATCTATTCACCAAACCATATGAGTTACAAGACTATATGTTGATTTTTTGTTACTTTTGATTATCCAAACTTCCAAAACAGACAATTGGTTTTTTATGTGTGTTTTTCTTTCAAGAGGTTTGTACATTGTCTGCTAGCTGTTGGTTACCACCATTCATGTTGAGACAATTATTTGCCTATATCTTTGAGTTATGTAGGACTATGAACATTATATTAATAATGTTGGATCCATTATACATCTTATCTAATTGGAGAAAATCTGTACCAGTAACTTTAATGAAACAGTTTAATTTGGCTATGAGTTGTTTTAGTTAACTATTCTCTACCCCAGTTATGGTAAATAACAATAATAATAATTTGTAAAGTATAATAAGGCCCAATTTTTTAACCCTCTTGTTCTGTTTGAATTATGCTAGGAAAAATTCCATCCCTATTTGGAAATGTATATCTCTTCATTTATAAATTAGTCGATTACATTTTTGTGATTTAATGATGGGATAAAGGTTGTAGATTGAATTTTACACACAGGTATTCTATTCTTGTGCATTGGCTTATTTCAAATTGAATAAAATAATCTATAGTCAAACTTAACTTAACAGCCAATGATGACATTTTATATAAAATTCATTAAAGATCCTATATAGAGATTGACTGTCAATGTTTCAAGTTAAGACATATTTACTTCCTTCTTATATTCATATAGATAGCTTTATATAATTTGTAACATTAGTTTAACTTTAACGATTGGCTGAAAATGTGTGTGGTTTAAATATTGTTTGGTTAACTAATAAGTATTTTTTAGTTATTTGGACTGCTATTAAATGTATTATCCATTCAAATCTATTTGCACCAAACCAAGGTGTCTGACACCTTAGCACAGTTGGTAGCATGTCTATCCACTGAGTTAAGTGTCCCTGGTTTGATTCCTAGCATGGCCAAAAATGTATTATTGGTGAAATGTGAGTTTCTTCTTTAAAGTGATAAATTAATGGGGGGGAGGTCTGTTAGATTATATGTTGTGTGCTGGTGTGGCCAGTCTGCTCAGTTAAGTGCAGGTTAAATATATCAAATAGATGAAATGAAAAAATCTGACTCAGGCATTAAATTACCTGTGTTTGCTGCTCGAAGCTACGCTCTCAGCTTCATATAATTGACACAACAAATTAATTTTTGCCTGATGGCTTGGAAATATGTAGCAGACAGTGTAGGAACACTGTACAATAATGTAAAGTAAGCGATAGTGTAGGAAGCCAACCTGAAAATATAGATAGGAACAAACACAAGTCTTTCTTCATTTCTTTTTGCACTTTGACATTGCCCACTTCTTCATACTTCCACAGCTACACAAAGTTTTAATTTTTAGAGATATTCCTTTTTCATATAAAGAGGTAAAGAAATATTTCCGAAAATTAAAACAATGTCTGGTTGTAGACGTGTGAATAAGTTAGAAGTGTTAAAAGTGTAAGGAGAAATGAAGAGAGAAGTTTGTTTGTTCCTATTTATACATTAACCATAACTACCCTTTCAGGTTGGCTTCCTTCACTATCACTTACTTTACATTATTGTACAGTTTCTTATACTGTCTTATTATACATGAGATGGCAAATTGTTATTCAAGACCTTGAACACAGGATATGTGCATGTTTGAAACCTCCCTTTCTTATTACAAGTAAAATAATACACCAAAAATAGTAGATGATATGCACAGCTAATTACATAAATATCCACTCATTAGTGATATAATGTGTAGGAGGCCTACCTACCAGTGTTATTATTGAAGGAATTCTTGCACCATTGATTTTCTAAGAAGTGTAATCAATTTGTAGGTCAAAGAGCTTTGTTTTTGTTTCGACTATACCACTTGTTAGTTTGGGATGATATGTAATCTGGTTTTTAATCAAATATTTGCATATACTGTATTGGAAACACAATAGATAAAAAATTAACTTTGGAATTTATATAGCCATGGACTAGGATACATGTTTCAATTAAATTAAATTTAGTTTTTAAAATGGCACATGGACAAAGAAAGATTGGAAATTATTTTATTTTAATTCATTAACTTCCTCTTACAATCATCATGATAATTTTCTTAGATTTAACATCGGTGGTTGCATGGTCCAACGCGACACTCTCACAATTACTATGTTGCAGGTGAGCAAGATTTGAACTCCGGTCTGCTGCTTTGGGGGAGTTTTTTTCTTAAATGGTTTTCTACTCTCTTTCTACATAAATGTGGGTACATTTCCTCTAAACTCTACCTTCATCATCCTTAAATCAATAGTGTAAATATGCGGACAGCCACAATGGGTAGTAAAATGTGGTACACACCAAATATCTTGAAATATTTTGAAAAATATCCTAGAAATAGCCACGACAAATAAACCGGTCATTTTATGCCCACAACTATACTTGTGTAGTGTGTGACTCTTAAGCTCAAGTAAAACCATCTTGACCATAGCCACAGTTATTTGTGCTCAGTTTCCAGTTTAGGGGCCGTACTTAAATTACATAAGTTTTTTTCAAGGAAAGGGTGTTTCAGTATTTTTTTTATTACGAGTGGGGGAGGGGTAAGGGTCCATCTTACATAAGGTTTTTTTTAATCACTGTTGTTGGTGAGACTAAATCTCCATAAAAAAAATTGTCAGAAAATAAATATTTTAAAATTATAAAATTTCACATCACTCCCTTTATTACCAATCCTTATGTATAAAAATAAATAAACCATTAAAATAATATGATTCATTATATCGTAAATAAATGTATGTAAGATAGAAGAGGGGTTGGGTGGGGCGTCAGAAACTCTTATTATCCCTTAAGTTGGTGGGTGGGGGTTGAAAATTATGAAAAAAAGCCTTACATAGTTTAAGGACAGCCACCTACTGGGATGTTTGATAGTTCATTCCATGTAACAATGAAAACTTTTTACAATTTTTTTTTAATGTACAATGTATATATACATTTAAATGATTATAAAGAATGTATCCCCTTGTACTATTATAAATTAATACTATATTACACTACTATTTATAGTCCTATATCTCACTATTAATTAGCCATGGTAAGTGAGTAGAAGTAAATTATCAGAACTATATAATGTTTGAGCTGTATAAAAAAGCATGTTTCTCTAATTAATGACTGAAAATCCACTTAGAAAGCATTGTTCAATAAATATTAGTGTCTTTAAGGCTGAACATTTAATAATAAAAACTGCACACTTGATTCTGAAGAGCTGTTTTCTAAAAATGGATAAATTATCTTTCAGTATGTTTTCACTTTATTTACCTTCATTAATATCCAAGTGAATTTGATTTTTAAAATTATAAAGCTTTGATTGGTTAGGGAGGTATTTTAAACACTTTTGTTTAATTTAACATTATTCTTGGATGATTCTAAGAATTGAAATAATTTTTGCAGCTTTGAAATTTATCATTTACATAAGATCGGCTACTTAACTTTCATGAATATTTCTAGGGTTTGTTTTAATACGAGATGTGGCACTGAAAGTTTGGTTGTTGTCATATGTTTGAGTCACACCTAAAGTTTGATGACTAAAATCAATGTTAATTGTGAAATCATCATTATCTTTATCATGATCATCATTAACATTGTCATCATCATCTTCTTTATTTTTAATTGTTTGTTCCAATAACAGTCTATTTTCAACGTCCCCTACTTGAACTTCAATTAGATTGGGAGACTCTTCAGTTGTGGTCGGCAAACTTTTTTTGTCTGTATTTCTGCTGCGAGCTTCAAGAGGTATTCCCACAGGATTGCTAATTTTTTTATCTTTGGTTTTGTTGGCTGTTTTAGTTTTGTTTTTAGCCAAAACCTCCTCTGACTTAGTCTTACGCTTTGATTTCCCACTTTTAATATTCTCTGTGGTTAATTCTTTAGGCGGTTCTTCATTTATTTTTCCATCTCCTTCTAAAACTAGGACCCTCTTCTTCTTGTTGCAAGGCATCCCGTTGCAGCTGCAGATGCCTGGGTTGCATTTCTTCCCAGAAACATTCTCCTTGCATGGTTTGCCTTCACAGTCACAGATATTTCGTTCACATTTATGACCCTCATCTAATATTTTTTTATTTTTTTTATTGCTCTGTCTTGATATAATGGAGTCACTTTCTGGTTCTTTATTTTCTTTATCATCTTCTTCTTCATTATCGTCACATCCAAGCTCCGGATCACAATCCATTAGGTTCACTTCAAGTCCTACAACAGTAAAGCAGCAATACCTTTTTTTTTAAATCCTATCAATTAATAAGTTTATTTCAAATAACTTTCACAGACTATAGAGCCTTGTTTTAGACCCATAGCTGTTTTTTAAGCAACGCGTCTTACTACCCATTCGGGTTATACACTTATGGACTAATTACGCTAGTGGGTTAGGGATGAGCGAGGTTGAATTTAGATTAAATATACCTTCATTGCATGTAGAGAAATATAGAGAGATGAACACCATTTAGGAAAAACCACTCTCAGTACACCTGGCCGGAATTGAACCCTGATAATACCATCATCAGCAATATAGTTTTTTGCGAGAGTAGCACCTCCGAAGCGGGCCCTCAAAGTTGTTAATTTTTCCGTGGCTGCATCGCCCTCATGTTAGACTAGAGTGCCGATGACTGGAAGATTGGTGTTCGAATTCTTGTCAGGCATACTGAGGGTAGTTTTTCTAAAATGGTTTTCTATTCTCCCTCCATGCAACTGTGGTTACACATCCTCTAAATTCAACCTTATTCATCTCTAACTCATTAGCATAATTAGTACATCTGCGTACAACCTGAACAGGTATTAAGACATGGTGCTCAATTTAAAAAAAACTTAGAGACTTAATATGTAGGCAGACATGCTAATGATTGAGCTAAGATGTTTGACTTTGCAGTTGTATAATGATTAAAATTTATAACAGTAAGAAAGACAGTCCCAGCCACCAGATATTAGGGAGGCTCAAAGAAATGTATAAATGAATATGTCTAATATACGCAATGGTGTCCTGCTTGGATAACACAAAGCTATCGATTGAATATTGTATTATTTCTAACTTGGTATGCTTGTAACAATTTTTTGCCGAAAAAGTGCTTTGCCTGTGATTTTAAAATTCACCCTTAGAAATTACCATTTAGATTCAAGTTAATGTGTGAACTTATGTTAATTAGTAATGTTAAAGGTTTCAGGGGTGGTCACAATCTCTGAGGAATTGTGCTCTTAGAGACTTGTGAAAGACTTATTCGATGATTTTGAAGAGGGTCTGAATTTAGTCTTCATGAGGCTTGAAAGTGGGTATGGTGAAAAGGCGTCACTTATATCAGTCTTATGGCAGGCAGATTTAATATAGTTATTTCCTAATCATCAAGTGAAGTTTAGAGCACATATTGAGCATAAGAGTTTGTTTCACAGTTCATTAGGCTGTGCATAGTACACAATGTCCCCTGGATTAAAGAGGGCCAAAAGACATTAAAAATGAAGAAGGTGGGGGTATTAAGAAGTAAGAATTTCAAATATACAGCACAAAATATTTTGTATTCAACAAGTAAAGTAAAATAACGCTTAACCGAATTCACATATTTATTTTAATCAACAATTTAAATTTACTTAAAAAATTACTGACTTAAATAGATGGGATAGATAATGAGATAAATTGATCAACACAGATTAGGGTTTATTCATCTTCCTGTCCTTGAGAACAAGACAACGCTCACTAGGTGCTTGACTTAAAAATACCGCAATTGTATCTAGTAATTAACTGCCAAATCCAATTCTTGCTCAATGTACAAATTCATGAGTGAGTCAATGCACTGTTGGAACATTGTATTTCTTATTTTGAATTTTCCATACTCTGAAAGAACGCTGGCTTTGTGTGCATAATGCATACAATCACGCTTTTAAAATTCAAAGAGCCTATCATGCAAGTCAATTAAAATTTATCTATTTAGACATTAAGATGTACCTGATCACAACCAGAACATCCTGTATAAATGCCTCTGATTTTAAAACGTTTGATTGTCAGGACATGTGTTTTCCATAACACGTAAATAAGGCTTTGACCCAACTCTGCCCCTGAAAATCCCCTACTCTCAAGACAGTTCTCATGTAGACCAACCTTCTGTGTCACAAAAGTAATGCTGCTTGTAGGCACACTTTAGACCATAAATTATTGGAGTCAAGTGGTTTTCTCTGTCCATATTGAGACAGGACATCTCGGCGCGAGGACCTAAGATGTCTGGGGCCCAAGGGTACCAGGATTCGGTGGTGGGGATGAGTTCATTGTCCAACCATGACCACTCGCCCTTATCGTTCAACTCTCCTCCAATCCATACGTGACGCACTTCTACAACAACATAGCCTTCATCTTTAGCTTGTTTATATTTATTATATTTTGAGTTCATTGAATGCATAGGCCTATTTATAAACAATGAATATAAAGAATCGACAGAATATGCTACATAGTACAGTCTTAACACCAAGATTATTAATGACTTATTCTAAAGAGTAGGAATTGGAAGGGTAGCTTAGAGTAAATTGACCTGCATTTGCTTGGAGAGGGGATGGAAAAATCACAGTTATAGACCATCTCCATTGCACTCAGTTGAGATTCAAGCCTCGAACTCCCCATCACTGGCAAACCAAACAAGACAGGACTGATGCCTTTGTCAATTTACACGTTGATGTGTGTGTATGTTTTCTATTCATATATTCTAAAGAAAATGCTGATAATCATAATTTCCTTAATCCTTACATCAATGTGTAATATACAATATTTTTCTGTCCTGAAAACAGTAGCAAATAAAATTTCTGATAAAAAACAACAGATATTGAATTACCTTCCATCTGTTCCGCCATGTAAGCCATGAATTTGATAACAAGTGTTTCATTTGTGAGGTAAAGCAGGTGGCCACCTTTGTATGAGGTCAGAGACTCACAAATCTCCTTGGCTTGAGGCCACGACACTGGGTACTTTCCGAACCAGTAGCGGCCAGTGAGGTCATGATTCCGGAGTGGCACCGCAGGGAATAAATCCACACTAGGTGAAGGCACTAGCACATGATAGATACAATGGTAAGATGATTTTAAAAGCTAAGAAAGTTATTATATTAACGAGCCCATATATTATTAGCAGCATTTTTTTAGCATCAAGTTTTACCAGAGTTGGGTAAAACAATTCCCCAAATAAAAGTACCCATCTTACATCCCTCCAAAAAAATAAAGCCCACCCTCCACAAAATTATTATTATTGTCTTTATAATCCATCAAAGTTCTAGTTTTTTTTGGGGGGGGGG
>CABFOV010000022.1:55960-72322 GCA_902141375.1 Timema poppense | reverse complement strand
TCTTACTACCTGTTCAGGCTTTATGCATATGTAATAAGTACGCTAAATGAGTTAAAGATAAGGAAGGTTGAATTTAGAGGAATTGTACAAGCATTTGCATGGAGGGAGAGTGGAAAACCACCCTCAATAAACCTGACCAGGATTCAGAACTTGATCTCCCTGTCATTGGCAGTTTATTCTAACATGAAAGTGACGCCTTAGACCATGCAGCCACTGAAGCAGGTGAAGTTCTAGTTGTTGATCAAAGTTTCATACCATATTATAAGGAGCACCAAAGCTGGGCTGTTGTATTGTTTCAAGTACTTGATTGATGTCTGCTCAGGAAATAAATGTCTGTGGATTAAGGGCTAGATTATATTCTAGGTAGGTCCCAGACAAGTAACAAGTCCTTTGTTTTGAATGAGTGCTGAAGAGGAAAAAGTGATAAACTCATTAATTTTAGATATATATATAACTGATACCTGGATTCAATCAGCGAACTTAGGACTTTCCTACATCACGAAGTCATTTCAAAGATTATTACATCCAATCATCATTCATATTAGTTAGTATTTGTGAGTACATATTAATTCCTGTATTTGCTACCAAGAACAGGTCCTATTTAATGCACTTCCCGCTTTCCCAAGACAGTGTATGTTTGCTTCCAGACAAGTTTGTTTTCTAAAATCTTTTTCACCCTAAATATGTTTTAAATTGTCACTCATTTCAATGCACCTCACACGTTTGTTAGATGGCATATTAGTGAGTCACATCTTCATGGTTAAGACAGTTCTCAACAGTTAGAGTTCAATACTTTTTTCAGAAATATTTATTATTATTAATATTATTATTATTATCATTATTATGGCCAAATTTGCCCTATTCCCTCCCTCCCTCCCAATTTAGCTACCTTGGCCTGCCCATACATAAATACATCCCTGGGAATCAAGTCAGATGTAGATGTGAGAGTATACCCACTGCTGCGACAGATGATTGGCCTCTTGCGCTCGCACCGAGCCTCGAGAAACACGGTGTGATTGGCCAAGTGGCGGTCCAGGAGCAGACACCCGCTTGTCTTGGTGGTTTTCTTGTAGTACCAGGGTGGGTAGCCCGTCTTGTCGGGGTGGTCGCGCAGGACTGATCCTGTCGTCAACCACCGCCATTTCCCACTCTCAAAGTGGCCAGCCACCCACGCATTCTCAATCACTGCCATGAACCATTTACATAGACACAATATTTAAAACCACTTGAAATGCCTATGAACTTTTTTTTTGAACCAATATTAACCTTAAACCATCTGAATATCCCTTTTAGAGGCCCTTAAAGGGAAGATACTAGCCCTTAAGTGTTCTCAGGGCCTAGCACAATCCCTAGAAACACATCAAATATAATAGTTAGTAGAGAATAAATGTATTTATACTGTATAGTTAGATAGGTAGTAAATACTGACAGTTGACATCTAAAACTAACTAATCTTAAGAGAACAAGAAGATGAGGGGGAAATTTAAGGTAATACACCAGCCTTGATTGAGGATGAAATCTCACTGGGTAAAAATCACCCTGAGTATATTTGGCCTGAAATTGAAACTCTGCCCCTCGTGTCAGAGTCAAGCACACTGCCGTACACCTAACCTTACTTATATGGATTTATTTAATATAAATCAATGTAATTACTAGAAATATTATGGGTGGGTCTTCAGATACAAACAAATTAAATATGTATTTTGTCATTAATCTGTGTCCATATGGTCCTATTGAGGTACAAACCCATTCATATCTTAAATGTTTACTCTAGTAATCACTGTCATTTTTAAATATTCTAAACAAATTCATATAACTTTGAATAATAATACTTACATTGACCTTTATTTAAAAAAATAATAAATCAGACAAAGAAAATCTTACTTTACTATTACAACTTCAAAAAATAGTTTTATTTTGTTCCATTAGCATAGTTAAAATGATAATGTTTTTATTTTAATTTAATAATATTTAATTAAGTCCTCTGAAAGTATATTTAATGGGTGTTGCAAGTCTACCTGGTCGAGTGCGTAAAAGTCTAGCCCCCATAACATTGACATCATCAAGACTGTCATCAAAGTCTGCAAGTCTGAGGTTTATCGATCGGCAGAACGCTACTCCCTCTTGCCATGTCATACGAGTGTTAAAGATGGTGTAGTCAGCTCCCCGGATCCTCTCTGGTGGTTTCTCTGCTACTGGCTCTAGGGAATTGTTGCCCAAAGCTACACACACACATACACACACATACACACAATACTCTTGTTTAACAAAACTTACCATATTATTTGAATGTCTGATAGATTAATATTCTAAATTTGGCATCAAACTTGGGAAAGTAACCAAATGCGTAGTACCGTTGGTCCATACCAAAATGAACGCGTCACGTGATGCCAGTCTGTAACTCTATGATTTGCTATACCTTTTTACTATCAACAGGGTGGGTTTGCAGGTTAGGATTTTACTTGGCTCGAATCTTGTCAGGATACACTGGAGATGATTTCACACATTGAGGTCTTCAATGATGCTCCTTTTGCTCCTCATCGTGCGAATGCTGATGAATTTTCTCCCTTTAATGCCACTCTCAATCCTACATTCTTGTGTTGAATATACTAAGAAAAATATATATTGGCCCTTATATAAATAGTTTAGTCTAAATATATATATATATATGATCAAAGGTAAACTGACTCAACAATTAAACCTAAATCCAAGTGTAATATTTTCAACGACAAAAAATTAAAATGTATGAATGGCAGTCATCCATATCAAATAGTAATTTCAAAGTGTTCTAAATGTTTTAGGCTATGTATACAACTGGTTAAGATAATTTTAAAAGGTTTAATTAGCTGAAATGGGGGAAATTTCTTTTAACCTAAATTTTATTATTTATTTTTTTATATGTGTGTGCTGTCTTTGAGTTACTAACTAAAGTTAACAGAATTAGGAGTAAACATTTAGGGCTTGTACCATCATAAAATAGAAGAAGATGATAAAATAAACTCATTGTGTAAAAATCATCTTGAGTGCATCTGGCGTGGATCAACCCCTGGCCTTTCAGCTCAAAGACAGGTGTAGGGCATGCGAGATGTACTTACGCATCTGGCAGACAAAGGGTCTTGTAGCGTTGCAAGGTATGATGACAAACAGCGGATCGTCGTGGTTGTTGCGGTCAATGGCGATGCATTCTCGAGGAATTTTGGAGCTTTTACCAAACATTTCTTCATCCATGATTACATTGGATGGGTCGTGTGCCCAGGGAGGGTATGGCTGATCTTCTGAAGGCATCATGTCTGGGATGTTCTCGCCAGTTTTAGTCCAATACCAACTTCCATGGCTTCGCTGTCCACCAATCCATACATCCTCAAATGCCACTGGTGAGATTAGTTTGAACAAAAATTTTAGAATTTTCTTTTTACCAACACATCTTTCTTCCTGTCCAGGTTATATACTTGGCTTATAAGTTTGTTTCAAATATGACTCATTTAAATACTATTTTATGTGTTATTACTCTATAAATATGTTTTGTTGAAGCAGATTTTTTTTAACCTCTAAGCCATAGGGTTCATGAGTAATTTAAAAGCTATGGTGGGAAATATCAGATTAAAATGCTTTGCAATCGGATCAAAACTCTATTGCTTTTGATTAACTTATTGATGATTTGTTTGGTGGCTATTATTACCTCTGGCACTCTCAGCCATGGCCTCTGATAAGAATTTGGCCTGCTCCCATGTGGTTGGAGTGGCCAGGTGCCCATTGGAAGCTGGACAGATGTTCTGCGCCTCGTGCCACGTGACACGTTCAGAAAAGAATGCAAACTCATACTCATCATCTGCAAACATTTCTGTGTTGCCATTTTTTTCTTGTGGCACTGTAAAGAGAATAGTGTGAATAGTTAAAATATGGTTTGTGTTCATTGAGTGTCTTAATAAATACTTAATAAATTTTGCAATCATTCAACATGTTTTGTAGATTAATTAACTAGTCCTAGTTTTTCAACTATTTCTCCAATAAATTTATAATATTTTTTTTATAACAAGCCAGTTATTTACTTGTAGTGTTGAGCTAGACTGCCGAAGACAGAAGATCGAGGTTCGAATCTCGGTTGGGTGAACTGGGAGTGGTTTTTCCAAAATGGTTTTACACTCTCCTTCCTCGCAAATGCGGGTTTGATTCCTCTAAATTTAACCTTCCATATTCCTACCCATTATCGCAATTAGTACATAAGCGTATAACCCGAATGGGTGGTAAGACGTGGTGTTAAATATTAAAAAATATTTACTTGTATAGTCGTCTTAAGTCAACTACCCGAAGGTTGATGTAGTGTGATTTCTATTTACCCAGAGCTGGGCATACACTCAGCCCTTCAGGCTGGTTAGTGCTGCCTGCACCATCTAGTAGAAATTCTTTGTACTAGGGGAGTCTAAAAATTCTGGTGGCTCCCATTTGCCTTCCACACTGAATTTCAATGAGCGAGCATTAGAGAGCCTATCAATTTTGCCGGAAAGGTATTTTCATATACTTTCCAGGTTTTTTTTACATGCCACAATTGACATAGAACAAATTATTTTACTTCCTCTCTGAAAAAATTTGTGCTCGGAATTTTTATCACTCAAGAAAAATATCGACCTTTACTGGGTTTGAACCCGCGAATCCTCAGGTCATGGGGCAAGCACTTTACCAAAAGACCGTTGAGATCAACTTGTATAGTCTATTAAAACTATAATAACATGTTTTTTTTTCAAATCTGTGTTAAATCATTCTAATTATACTACCACACCCTCAACCGCAAAATTTCTTAAAACAACAAGACGGAGATGGTAGTTAACACTTACCGATATATTCTGATTCATGACTCTTAACCCACCACAAAGTTGAAATGAGAATCCATGGACAGCATTTGGAGACCATAATGTCTACCTCAGAGTGTTCAATGTTGTGATATGGGCTGGCCGCAACACTTATCCAAACAAAACACGCTTCTTCATTGTACTCGCACCAAAACAACCGACAACCCAACAATATAACCTTTCATTTGTTGGCTGTAAAGAGCCAGGGGTGGGGGAATGAAACGTTCTTAACTTAATACACTAGGTATCTGTAGTCAACAAAATTCAAACTTACAGTGCTATCTCTGAGAGTTCAGGGTTTAATTCCAACCAGTTGTACAGTAGATTTTTTTTCCTCTCCATAATGGGGTTTTAGACCCTCTCCCAGATGAATATTCATTGAGTTACTTAATATTATATTCCTCAATTTGAACAATTGAAATTTTTATTAATCATGAACATTAGCATTTCTCTCCCGCTATCCCTTTTGTTTAGTTAAAAAACTACACAAGAACTTGAGATTTTTTTGTTATCTTTCCTTAGCACTGCTTCTTACTATCGGTTCTGTTTATAAGGCTATGTACTAATTACACTAATGGTTTAGGGATTATGAAGGTTTATTTGAGATAAAGTGCATCCACATTTGTGTGGAAGGAGAGTGGAAAACCATTTAGGAAAAACCACCCTCAGTGCACCGAACCAGGATCGAACCCCGATCTTCCCGTCTGTGGCAGTCTGTTCCAACATGAGAGTAACGCATTAGACCACACGGCCACCAAAACTTGAGAATTTTTTGTTGTTTTAAGCAATTGCGTGGAATTTTTTATGCCAAAATTTGGCACTGTTTGCAAGGGTTGAGGTTGTTTTCAGCATAGGACTTATGGTGTCAAAGAACTTAGTTATAGATGGGTTCGATTTCCGGTACGGTCAAAATATTTATTGTTTGTGAAATTGATGCTTTCCCTTTCAGTAGTGAATTGTTGGATGGAGGAATTAATGTTGTGTTTTTTCTGGAGCAAAGTTAGTTTGTAAGCTGTGTGCTTATATTTTCAATTGGTTTAAAAAATAAACATAAAATATCAATACCTACGGTAATTTTAATAATAATTTACAAATATTTTATTACTATCCCACCAAAGAGGCTGCCTTTGTTTTTGGAATGTATCTATATTTGATTAGCAACGATCTACTATTGTTCCTTTGTCCTTTATAAATAGCTAACAAAAAACAACCAAGGTTTTACTGTCTAGTCTCATCACACCTTTCATCCTCGATGGTTTTGAAAAATTAATTATTAGTTGGAAAATATAATCATTAATCATATAATCTTTACATTCAGAAGTTCATACTCTTTCAGATGCAGTATATAGCTAGTCAGATTTTGGTTTTTATTTTATATAGCTGCAACAGTCAGCAAATACCATAGTTTAATAAATACACCAAATTTATTTTAAACTTACCTCATTTTGTTTCCCAAGCTATCTGCTTCGTTAATTACATGATCTAATGGTGTCACTCTCACATTAAATTGGTTTCATTGGGGAAAGTGGGGGCAAAATTTGAATCTTGACCAGATGTAACGAGACAGTGTTTATTAAACACAGTAGTTTTACACTTTACCTCAATACAAATGCAGATACTTTTCTTTAAAATTATATCCTACTTATCCTTACCTTTTATTATAATTAAATAAAGCTATTCTAGATGGGTAGGAAGACGAGTTGCGGGTTACGAGCTCAAAGGTCCAGAGTTTGTTTTAATTTAGTGACCCATTTGGAATGCATTTAAAGTAACTTAATGTATTGATCATGATGCCAAAGTTAACTATTAGCATGTAGAGATGTATTTTAGTTCTCTGCCGCACAGTCACACAATATAGGTCTTACTTGTACCTGGTGGGGGGTGCAACTTTATGCTCCTGCTAGGCCCATAAGGGCACACACCTCCTTGTTGTATCTCCACCATGCTCCCTGGATAGCTATATATCAGTGTTTCCCCAAGTTGTGGTACCTTTGCCCCCAGGGGTACACGGCCATATCAATGAGTTTTATTAATCATTCAATATGTTTTGATAAGAGTAAACCTGATAAATTAAAACATATTTTGACAAGATGTTGATTTTTATAAGCATCTCGTTCCCTCTTTCACAATTTTGTTTAGTGTACCACAAAGGCATTTTTTTTAGCATCGCGTCTTACTACCTGTTCAGGTTCAGGTTATATTTATATGTACTAATTACATAAATGTTTTAGGTATGAGAAAGGTTGAATTTAGGGAAAAAAAACACCATTGTACACCTGATCATAATTAAAACCCCAATCTCCCTGTCATTGGCAGTCTAGTCTATTGTAGGAATGACGTCTTAGACCATGTGGCCACAGCAGTGGGTATAAGGTTTTATTAAATGTTAGTATTGTCTGGCTTAAAATTTTTTGTGTCTTTCATGATGTGAGTTTTGGTATATTCTATTAGGGTTGTTTTTTTAAGTAAAGACCGTTTTACAATAAAATAGGAACTACCAATTTGTTTAGGTGTTTTTTTTAAAATCCGAGTCTACATACCTTTAGCTACTTTTCATCAGTGTTTCCATTGTTATTTAAACATATGTCGTATCGTGAGATAATTTTTTGTAGACCCTCGTCATAAAAGTCTGCCGCCAGCGAGGAAAGCCATTCCTGAACCGTGTTTTGGGACAGACGTGTTCAGCTGGTAGACTTCATGCAACGAGGCACAACAATAAATGCAGCTGCATATCAATCATCTGACCTTGTTGAAACTTCTTCATGCAATTCAGAATAAACGTCGCAGCTTGCTGTCTGTAGGAGTGTTGTTGCTTCATGACAATGTGAGGCCCCACTCTGCTGCCAACACACAAGCTCTCATCGAATCTTTTGGCCGGCAGCAATTGAATCACCCTCCCTGGCCTTGTGCTTAGTGACCACCATCTTTTCCTACATCTGAAAAGGTTCTTCGCTGGCAAGCATTTATACACTGATATCAAAGGGAAAACGACGGTTCAGGAATGGCTTTCCTTGCTAGCGGCAGACTTCTATGACGAGGGTCTACAAAAACCTATCCCACAATACAACAAATGTTTAAATAACAATGGAAACTATATTGAAAATTAGCTGAAGGTATGTAGAATTGTATGAAAAAAAAATTACCCAAAAATAATTGGTAGTTCCTATTTTATTGCATAACGGCCATTACTTTTTTAAAAAAAACCTCGTAGTATAAAAATAGTTTTATATCA
Source organism: Timema poppense (assembly GCA_902141375.1). Classification (NCBI taxonomy): domain Eukaryota; kingdom Metazoa; phylum Arthropoda; class Insecta; order Phasmatodea; family Timematidae; genus Timema; species Timema poppense. The sequence continues at coordinate 64,243 of CABFOV010000022.1, read as the reverse complement.
CTACTGAGGATAATTATGGTACAGTGGCCCCATGGTTTCTTTGGTGCTGACTGACAGCTCACAACTGACTTCTGACAGTCAACATTTAGGTATATACCTAAATTTTGACTGTCAGAAGGGACAGCTGCTAAACACATATTTTTGCAGATCATATGATTCAGCGTAGGGATGCATAATTTAGTCTGATAACTTTTCAAAGCCGTCAGCTGTCAGTCAGCACCAAAGAAGCCATGGGGCTACTGTATATTCTGGTATAAAAACTGTTGTCTATCATTCTCGAGGGGAATTACGGTTGTCTCTCATCAAATCACCCCCCATTCACCTCATTATATCACCTGGACTTTATTTTAGTCCTCACATAAATAATTAGGTTGGTCACACTTTTGTTGTAGAATATTGTCAAGGTTATAAGATAAATAATCACACTTTAGTTTATTTATTGCATTATCGTATATTACATTAAAGATAGGTACATCTAAATTGTAGCATTCAATCCTTTAAGTTGCTAGAATCATTGTAGGCTACACATTTACCTTCTTTTTATTCAAGATTTTTCAAACAATATAAAAAATAATCTGTTAAATTCTAACTATTTGATAGTTTAATAAAAGGTTGACAACAATTATTTAATCAGTTACTTTACATGAAAATAAAATAAGTATTTTGTGGTAAAAGTAAAAATTAAATTAGTTTTAGTATATAGTTGTTTTTCTTTCAAAGTATTTTATTAATCAAAATTTTGCAATATATTTTTTTTTTCTAAATCAATCTTAGCTAACATAAACAAATAAACGAATTTATAAAGTTTACCTTAAGAGTTATATTTAAGAATGAAATATCAAGTAGAAACATAGCAATACATAATAGTAATGGTCCGAATGTGTGTGTGTGTGTATTATATACTGGACACTGAAACAGGTATCATTGTTGGTCTTCTGGTTGAGGCAATTCTGATGTATCAGAAGGTTTTTCAGATTCTTCATTAACTTGTGGTAAGAGTGGGGCCATATCGAGGGGCTGCTCCCCGGGCTCGGCAGTATCAGGCTCCTGCGGCGCCGCTTCAAATGGGCGGGCAGATGTCGTGGTTGGTTTCTGGGTTGTTGATGTAGTGAGGTGTGCTTTCTGTGGTTCTACAGGGGGAGGGGAAGGTGCAGTACGAGTTTCTGGAGGAGGGGAAGGTGGAGGTGCCATATGTGTTTCTGAAGGAGGGGGAGGTACGGGGCGAATTTGAGATTCTTTCTGACTACAGCCGGCGCATTTTGGATGAAGGCCTAGGAAAAACATAAATTAGACAACAACTAAAAATGGGCAGTAGATTAATTTAAGGACAAATAATAACATATTTCTGTTTCGTTTACAAAATCCTTCCATCACAATTCATTAAGGGAAACTTTTTTTTTCCCTCATAAGTGAGTGTGAAAATAATTTAACAAGAAATAACAGTTTTTCTATTTAAAGAAAAGGTAGGGTAAAATTAGGTACTACAAACACATACTAAATCTCTGACTTGAGTTCTTAACTAAAAATTTGAAATAAAAATAAAAACTATGTCTCTGATAACAGTGCCATGTTGAAATATTTTAGTGTAATGTTGACTTAATGTTTGTTCTACTTTGCTTTTCTTGCTCTGCCCATTTTCAGTTGTAAGCCAATTAGTTTCTCACAAGGACTCCTTATCAAAGATGAGAAAATTTCTATATTAATTTATCATTATTAGTGTATAAAATAAATTTAATGACTAGACTTTTTTTTTTTACTTTCAGGTGTGTTGGAATTAGTTTGAACAATACATTTTAGTTTTAAGTTTTTAGTGCAGTCATGGATTTCAAGGATTAGTAGGATTTCCCTCATCAGATTGGCCACACAAAACACACTTGGGAGGGTGACCTATGAGAAAAACAAATAAAAATTTATAAAAAAAGGGACATATTGTCACAAAGTTATAAAACTCAATGAATAAAATGAACTCAAAGAAAATATTATAAATTTATATTATTTATTTAAACTAATATGTCTACTTATTATATTATTGAAAAATGACACCTGTACACAGGAATTTAACCCTGGACCTTTGGCCCAGCGCACTAATTCCTTAACCAACAAGCTATCCAGGAGTAATTTTGTGCTTTAAAATATGAGTAAAGAATGACACTTGGCATGGGACGACTTCTGGATAGTTCAATGGTTATTTAGAACTTTGGCATACTAAACCAAAGGTCTCAGGTTTGATTGAATAGTCGAGGTGTCATTTTTCAATTAATTATAATGGTATTTAAATGCAGCTATTACTGTAATTAATAAGTATATTATCTTGGTTATTTAACCCATTATTATATGTTTAAACTAAATTATACAATGATTATTTAATATTACATTAAACTAAAAGAATTTTATAAATAAACTTATTTACTAATTTCCACTTTTATGAATTATTATTTACTTCAAAGATGACAGCTATAATTGTATTTGTGAAAAATGGCCATTGAAAATACATATTCACATTATTGATTTTATTATGTATTTATATAAGTAATGTATTATATTAATATATAAAAATCCAGAAGCAAATAAAATTAATATTAATGTTTTCCTATGATTAAAGTGACTAGAAATCTTCAACAGGCAAATGAGAAAGCTGTTAAAATTAGACACAATTTATTTCTTCTAACATTCTCATAGCCTATATGTGTGTGTGTGTNGTGTGTGTGTGTGTGTGTGTGTGTGTTAGTCCCTTGCTCGCTTCCTCCCCAAAATATTATGTTTTATAATCATCTCACAATCAACAGATTAGTTACTTGTACCTAACAGTTAAACAGAGCCATTACCTTCTGAGTCGCAGATGAAGTGTTGTTTGAAAGTACACCCCAGTCCATACATTAAAGGAGAGTTGTGATCTTCTCGGTCCAAGTTAAGGCAAGCCATCTCGCGGTAGTGATGTTTCTCAATAGGGTAGAAATATGAAGCCGTGTCGTCCACAGGGGTACTGTCAAGCCACTTGAATCCGTCACCTTTGAACTGTCCACCAAGCCAGATATGATGGAGCTCTGTAAACAATCACTGAGCTGAGCTTGCTTAAAACCAACAGCCCAATGTTAAATATAAATTTAAAAGTGTTTATTTATATTATTTATAAGACACATATCCATGTTGCTACTATGCCTATATAAAAACATAATCTTGTACACTGGGGAATATATTAATTTAATTTTATAACCACATTAATCTAAATAGTGTGAATCTTTCAAAATTTTTGAGTTAAAACTAAAATATAGCTATTATTATGATTCTTTTGGCACGGTGTCTTACGTCTCGTTTGGGTTATAAGCTTATGTACTAATTACGAATAATTTTAGGTATAAAGGCTATATTTAGAGGAAGTGCAACCACATTTGAACAGAAGGAGAGTTTAAAACCATTTTGGGAAAAAAACCTCAGTACACGACTGAGATTCTAACCTCGATCTCCCCATCATTGACAGTTTAGTCTACTGTGAGAGTGATGCCTTAGACCATATGGCCACTGAAGCGAATATTATTATAGTTAATTTATATGTAGGCTTAGTAAAATATATTTTAAAATTGAGTGTTTGATCGTTATAAAGCAAACATTTCAAACCTGGATTAAACCAATTTAATGTGGGGTAAGTAAATTATGGAATTCAATATTTTACAACCAAGTCATAACACTTTCCTCACAAAATAATACTGTATGACATCAAATTTGTTGGCGATGAGTCATATAATTAATTTAAATACATATTCACCATCTTTTCGTTCGGCCATGTAACGAACTATTTGGCGTACATTTTCTTCTTCTTTGGCATATATAAGATGAGCATCTTTTGAGCCAAAGAAGGTCTCACAGCTTGTCTTGGCTGCACTCCATGTCTGGCGGGTCAAACTGAAGTAATAGTTAGTGGTTCCTATCTGTTCAGGTCCTTTGGTATCTTCTGGCTTCTTCTTTACTGGGAAATGAAAATATATATATACACACACAGACACACACACACAGAACATGTCACAGAATTGTAGCTAGAGTATAATAATTTATGATGTTTGAAAACAAAATATTTAGGAAGATATTTGGTCTAAAAAGGGATGAAGCTGCTGTAGAGTGGAAGAGGTTAAATATGGTTTACCCTGTGCTCATCACAATACATTGTTAGGATAATCAAGTCTCGTGGATAACAGTGGGAAGGACATGCAGCGCAAATGGGGGAATCTAGAACCTTGTTCAATGTAGTGACTGATAAACCCAATGGTAATACTTAGAAGTAGATGTAAGGATAGCATTAGAATGGACCTGATAAAGATAGGATGTAATGAGGGGGACTGGATATAACCAGCTCAATGTAGGGATAGATGGCATACTTTTGTAAGTGTGCCAATAAACTTTCGAGTTCCTGGTGCCATATAGTAAATAAGTAATAATAGCCAGTATTAATGATTATTTCTTATTATATGATTACTAGGCCTGTGTGAAGGTCACTTTTTAAATGTGAAGAAAGGACAAAGCCAAATTTGAAGATAATGTATTTGTAGTCACTCCATAACATTACTTTTAATTTTTAAATAATCCATTAATGCATCAAGGTAAACAAAAATTTGTTTATAAAATAACAAAGAACACTTATTCATATCTGAATGAATTCATGCTTACATTATGAACATTGTTAAATCAGTAGTCAGTGAAAAAATACTTTTTAAACTGTTTTAAAAATATTAACTCATGTTTATCACTAACTGATAAGTGATGGCTATCCACAGTGGAAAATGATAACCTGGATAAGGGAATCGAACCCGGGACCTTTGGCTTTGCACGACAATGCTCTACCACTGAGCCATCCTGGTTTGTCTTAAATCGAGGGCCAGCTTGTTGTTGTTAGTGTATTGAGTCTATATGTGGTAATGTGAATGTTTTAGTAAATGATTCTAAGTTTAAATATGTCATATTGTTTGAGATATTTCAAATATTCTCATTAGACACCTATTGAAGTTTTCTTTTTCCTTCGAAATTTTTTGAATATGAAATGGTTACTGTGGGTTTCAAAGTCAAAGCGAAGGAGTTTTGGGCTTCGACTTTTGATATTTTAAGCGTCGCATAACCCTAATGACTATGATTTTTTCTACATGTGTGAGCATGGAAACAATTTCGATTAGTTATGTCGTAAGATTAACAAATTATGTTATTCATCTAGTACACTGAATAAAACTTTATATATTGATGCAAGGTATTAGCTATTTCATCCCAGGCCTATTTCTTAAGTTGTCTAACACATTACTTAGCCAACCTTACATACCACTTTGACATATAAAGGGCCTCTTGCGATCACACTTGGCCTCAAGAAATCTTGGCGTGTTGCGTAAATGGCGGTCAAGTAAAAGGCAGCCACTTGTTTTAGTAGTCTTGTTGTAGAACCAGGGTGGGTAGAAGTTTTCATCGGGTGTTTCTGGAATTATATCTTCGGTGTGCATCCATGACCAGTGACCATTTTCATAGTGTCCAGCGATCCACGCATTTTCCATGACTGTTACAATGAAACAGAAATATAAATTAGCCCTGTTACTATTTTCACTAATCATGAACTCATTAAGTTATTTTATTAGATAGTTGTTAATTTTGAACAAATTTAATGAATTAATTTGTAAATTTGTTAGAAGGATGTTATTTTAAATAAGTAATTATTTAAAATTGATGAATTTAAAACCATCCCCACCAAAATTTATAAATTCAAAGTTGTGTTATTGATGCAATGGCTTACATTAGTGTATGAGAACAGCTAATAGCTCCTATATGTTTAGTGTTGCATCAAAAATAACAAATATGGCACAGAGTTAAATGTGCATTAAAGTGCGCTCGACTATAATCTCTGAAGCCACGGTTGAGTCTTAGGTGATTGCACTTAGGAGTAATTTTTCATAAAATGTATTTTTCTCTTAAGATGAATTTTAAGATATTTCCTTAAAACTTGCCCTGTATATAATATACTTTTTTTAAATATATAATTTAAGCGACACTTAAAAATTACATTTAAATCCAAAAGGTTGAACAGTATGGTTGAATTTAAAAGTGGTATTTTAGAGTAATAGCTTTTTTTGGTGCTTTTTTCCATTCTATAATATTACCTGTTGGAGACATATGCATTAGTACTAATTATGTTATAATGTGTTATAAATAAGGAAGGTTTCATTTAGAAGAAGTGTACACAAATTTGCATGGAGGTAAAGTGGAAAATCACCTAATTAAACCCAACCTGAATTTTCCAGAGTGACACCTTAGACAATTCTACCCCCAAAGTGGGTCCTCAATGCTATTAACGGCCTAATTAAGGTGAGAACGAATAAAGATGTTAAGTAGTAGTGATTGAGCTGCTGACCTGGTCGGGTACGTAACATTCTCTGTGCCAAATTCTCCACCACCTTCATGGAGGAAACAGTGGCAAGCTGTTTGCCGACCAGACGACAATGCGACACCGCCTCATTCCATGTACGACGTGCGATGAAGAAGGAGTAGTCCGTCTGATCTAGCATCATTGGAGGTAATTGTGGTTTGGGTGGCCCGTCATCTTCCGGAGGGGCTGTCACAAAAACAACAGTTCTTAGACATTTATATTGTATAGCTTACTAGTATATGTTTCTACACTGACTTTCTAAAAAAATAAATACCTTCTGCCTTTAATATTTAGGTACCTACTTCATTTTGTTGAAATCAATTCAAAAGAATAATCGATCACTGGAATGTGGTACAGTAGAATTTTTAAAATTAATTTGAATAAAGAATGAGAAAACCAACCTCGGTTCACCCAGTTCGGATTTGACTTCCTCGTCAATGATTATTCTAAATTCTTAGACTTCTTGGCCATCAATGTTGCTAGGTAAATAATATTTAGGATTGAACATTTGGACTTAGGCCTAAGGCTACTATTTTACTTATTAAAAGCTATATTATTTTTTTCAGTCACTTACCACAATAGAACAATGTGCTTTTGAAACCAACTAATTATAATAGGTACGTGACTTCTGCTATTCTATCTATTAGAGCTTTACTTGTCCACAGTCAGGATTCGAACATAAGCTTCTTAGGACACCTAGGGGTGGTTGGCCAGTACTTAATAATGACCCCTTATACCTATAGATCACAGCAAAAACTTTTTTTTTAGCACCGCTTCTTACTACTCATTTTGGTTCTACCCCTATGTACTAATTGCACTAATGTGCACTCATTTGCGTGGAGGAAAAGTGGAACACCACCCTCAGTACACCCTGTTGGGATCAAACCCTGATCTCCCTATCTTTGAGAGTCTAGTCTATTGTGAGAGTAGTGCCTTAGACCATGCAGCCACCAAAGCGGGTACCAATTAGTTAAAAATAAACCAAAATGATTACAAGTATGTATTAAAAATTGGTTTATGTGTATAAACTCACATATTTGGCATATAAATGGCCTTGATAGGTTGCATTGTAGATTAGCAAAGATTGGATCCTCATGCCCTTTCCTCGCGATGGTGAGGCAGTGTTTCTCTTGGCGGTCAAACGGGTGCGAGCTGTTGACATCAACTGTCAAAGCCGGGGGCTCCACCCATGGCGGGTACGGGTCATCCTCCTCAGGTTCGCTAGGTATGAAATCTCCCGTTGAAACCCACAACCAGTTCAGCCCTACACGTTGACCACCAACCCATGCATTTTCAGTTGCTGGATGATGAGAAAAAAACACAGTACAAGCAGTGGTGACAACAATAAATTTTAAAATGTATAAAGCGCAATGTTTAAAAAAAATATCAATGTACGTTCTTTAAAAGTTTTACTATATAGTATGTTGATAGTTTGAGTTGAAAAAACCAGAACTATCTAGAATTATTGAAAAATCGAACTACACAAAATAACAATTTTAAAAAAACTCTATTTTTAAGTGTAAAAGTACTTAATACATTTTTAAATACTTAATACAAACATAGTTTCGTAAATATAAACGCATGTACAGATTCTTAGAATTTGAAAAAAAAAGATCAAGTAAATTCTTTTTTGTTTACTTGCGATCATTGTTTTGAAGGGTAAATATGTATTATTCATCCTACGTGAAAGTATGTGCACTGGGTGTGAACTATGTGTGCACTGTGTGTATCCCTACCTCAAAGAGAATCAACTGTATCTTAAGAAATAAAACATTATAACTTGTTTACAAACCTAATGAGCTCTCTGCCATAGCTTGAGACACAAACGATGATTTCTCCATGTCGCTCAAAATGGCTAAAGTCCCATTTCTGGTCGGACAAATAAGATTCGC
>CABFOV010000022.1:19180-55230 GCA_902141375.1 Timema poppense | reverse complement strand
CTTAAATGTTCTCTCTAGGTTTGACACCCCTCAAAGGTGATTTTTTAGCACCCCGCACCCCTTGTTTTGTTTCCTGGAGCAATATGTTTTGTTCCCCCCCCCCCCCAAAAAAAAATAAAGTCCCTAAACTTTAATATACTTTATGATTAGGAATCAACTTTTTTTTATTATTTATATAAACTTTAAGAAAGCACATTAATCCAGTTTTTAACCCCTTCATTTTTCATTGTTGTCTAATAACTTTAATATAAGATTATATTTACCTGGATTGTCTTGATTATAGTGGACTTCGAACTTGAACCACCAAAATTCCCAGAGGTGGAAAATTTGTGCTTAAAACCAACACTTAATGCTCTAAGCCACATATAAGTATATTTTGTCTACTAGGGATATTTAATTTGTACTTTCTGAACCTTCTGAGCAAATAAGAACATCACTTAAAAACCGGTAGGTAACTTATTTTTAGAACAGACACAAAGCACGGCTATTAATTCTTAACTGTGATAAATGATAACAAAGGATGAATTTAGTAACTATGCCAGGAATCAAACCCAGGACTCTTGGCCCTCAACCTTTAAGTAACCCTTACAAAAGTGACATATTAATGGTTTTAATACAATATTTTGAATTATACTTTTTGGTATACTTTAAAGCAGATATTATACCCATTAACGACTTGATCATAGCTCAGGGAACAGTAAAATAATTGCAGAGTTTGAGGAAATGTAATCGGCTGGAACTAACACCCAAGTCTCTTGGGTCAGATCTATACATACATGCTAGGAATGTATTGAAATATAAATTAATACAAGATGATAATTTTAATTTATGTTAAAGTATTTATTCATGTTGCAATTGTTGATAAAATACCAAAAACAGAATAATAATCAGTACTTGAAGTCGTACCTAGATACTCGTCGGCATGTACAGATGCAATCATAATCCCCAACATGAGCTGAAGAATTGGAAACACTGCGTCAGACATTTTGGAAGGAACTCTTTACCCCACACAAGAGTCAGTAAGAGGTGGCCACGAGTACAATAGGAACCGTGACATGATACCACCACTTCAACAAACATTAAACAATATCATCACAACAACTTTACCAAACAATAAAGCAAACATTTCAAGGATGTACAGAGTAGAAAACATAGTTGCAGCTACAATACTCTAACGATCCAGAAAATTGTTAGATTATGTTATAGCTGAAAAAGCAAATATATTTGTTTTAAAGCTGTACTTAAGGTTTTAAGCTTAGCAGTTGAGCAAGTTTATTGACACATTTAATTTTATTGAAAATAAATTAAATGTATTTTATAAACTGGGTACAGGATGACTCCTAGATATCTCAATGGTTAGAGCATTGGAGTCTTAAGTCAAAGGCCCTGGGTTCGATTCCCATGTCCAGGTGTCATTTTTCAATTTAAATATGATATTTAGCTGCGGTTATAGCTGTAATTAACAAATATAATAGCTTGGCTATTTAATCAATCATGATATGCACATTCATACAGTTGTCATTGTATTATTGGTGGTATAAAGCCCTCTCGAGTCAAAGTTGGTCCCGTTAGCTGATAGATCGCAACCTTAACTGATCGCTCATATGTAGCTGACAATTTCTGCATGTTAATCACAGAGACTACCTTAAAATATGAGTGAAAATTGACCTTTTACACTGTACGACTCTTAGATAGCTCAGTGGTTGGAGTATTGGTGTACTGAGCCAAAGGTACCAGGATTGATTCCCATGTCCAGGTGTCGTTTTTCACTTTAAAGAATTTACAAAATAAAGAAACAATATTTTCCTTAGTGAAAGTAGAAATGTTGAATTTAAATCATCATAATTTTGATTTAATTTTAGGAACAACATACACTCACATTCGTATGGAGTGATAGTGAGAAACAATTTATGAAAAAAAACCACCCTCAATACACCTGACACAGATTTGAACCCCTATCTTCCTGTCATCAGCAAAGCAGACCAGTGTTAGAGTGAGAGGGCAAACACTGATGTGGGTTAAAATTAATTGTTTTGTCATAATCAATATTCAATAATAAAGTTATAAGTATAGTTTGACTAAATCAAGATATTGTATTTCTCAGCGATGATGAAACATATCAAGGAATTTTGAGGCCAATAAGGCATGAGGGTGCCTCACTATGTGCCTCACAGTGTGTTGATCTTGATGTTATGGGGGGAGGATCCCTATCAATTGAACTTAAACATCCTTAGATGTCCTGGGTTATAATCCCTGGCACATTCAAAATTTATCTGTGAAGTAGTGGGTCTGGAAAGAGGTCAAACTCAACCTCATGAGGACAAATGAAGAGCTACTTGAGTAGAGAAGTAGCAGCCACGGTTTAGAAAACTGAGACTAACAGATGACCACATGACACCCTTTATCCACAAATGTTGGCACAATCATCTCTAGCGGAAGCAACCGCTCGGTCGGTATTGCTTTCATGGAGGCTCACACTATTGAGTTTAGACCTGCATTGTTGTTTCAGATTTAATTCCCATTTATCCGGGATTTTATCCAGGATACTTTTTTAACCCATCATATTGGTTTAAGGATATTGTGTTAATCAACCCTTCAATAAAAATCAACACTTTTTATTTAAATTGGTTTTCAAATTTCTCTAAAATTTCAATATTAAATACAAAATAATAATGTAAGGCTAGGCCAAACCAGAAGTTTTGAGATTTTGTCAATTTTTATTTTAGGTTGCAAACAGTTTTAAATAAATATCTCCAGGTATTTATAACATAGTATAAAATGCATAGCTCGGAATCTAAATGGTGACAGCATCACACCTTTCCTTCTCAGTCTATCTAATCCTCAGGTCCTTAACTTACATCTAGACCTGTGATTTAATCCTTAAGTTTTGTTAACTATGCACCCGCCTACGACTATTTTTAGGATCTATTTTACTATTGTGACAAAGATCTTGAGCAATGGCCGATGTTCCATCTACTTCTAGTCATTGATAACAAAAATATATCCCAACCCTTATTATTTTATTAATTTGTATTTAAAACATAGTTTTTTTTAATAATATGTGAATTGGTACTATTGCTGAATGTATATTAGCTATTAGGAATTCATAAAAAGGTAAATCATCATCATAATCATAATAAACTGTTCAGAGCTTGTAGCCAGATCAGTTTAGTAAAATACCTCCATCTTCCTCTTTCCTTTTATCATTCTTCTCCTTTCACTTGTACACATTCTCTTATCTGCTCTTCCCATCTCTTTTTTGGTCTTCCTTGTGGTCTTTTTCCTACATGCTTCATCTTCATCATTCTCTTTGGCATCCTCTCCTTTATTATCTTCATCACATGACCATACCATCCCATATACTCCATGTACTCCCACTCTTTCCAGGATACATACAAAGATATACCAGATCCTCAGCCTTACGAAAGTTTCGCTGCGTTCCTTGAGCCAGGTCGAGTCCATCAACAATGATATTTAGTAGTCTCAATGCTCAGTGATAAAAGCACTTTCAAATGTGTAGTCTTATAAAGTTACTGTGATCTACATCAGTAAGCATGCGGACTAAACCTCCAGCTCGTTTAGTTTAGTTTGCCGGTGATGACGAGGTTGGAGTTCTAATCCTAGCGCGGGTTACCAAAGGTGGATTTTCCTAAATGGTTTCCCATTATCACAACACACCAATGTAGGTACATTTCCTTTTAAATTCCACATACCTCATCCATATTAATTGGTGTATTTCATCATAGCCATCATCATACAGTTTCCCGCCACTGGCAGGATCTGTCTTGAACATAAGCCTCTCCATTTACTTCTGNCCAAAAATGACTGTTGCTTTTATATAATGCAAATTAATATATAATATAATTTGTTTATATCCATAATATGATACAAAAAACTATTTGAGATATATAAATATATAGGTAAATTTTTATCACAATTTTCAAGTAGAACAAAAACTCAAATTAAAAAAGAGTAATTCTAACCATGTTCATTATTTTTAACATTCAAATATTTCTCAGGCTCTAAGATATATATTTTGTGTATTAAAATGTTCATAAAAAATGTACACGTCAAACTTTCTAAATAGACCTACTCTAGTTATAAATCTAAATATGCCAATAAAAAAATAATAGTGTGTTATCATTAGTATATTAAAACCAAATGTAAAGTGGTTATTTTAATTTTATTTTCATTTGAGATCTTTTAAGAAACATGTATGCTTACAGTGGCATCCAAGTCTAAAAAAACTAGTGTTGCAACGGAATCTTAGGAGTCAAAAGTCTCAATGACTATCCTCTGACAATTTTTTTGAGCATTCAACACATCTAAAAACTATTCATAGTGTGCTTGCTTCATTTTATTTACATTTTTTCCTCTTATCCCTTCATTAAATAATTTATTCCACCCAACACCCCGCGTTCTACCTGTTTTACAAGTCTTATGGCTGCAACACCTTGACCCCGAGATGGGTGCCACTGATTTATGATTTAAAATAAAAAAAATAGTGATTCGTCGACATAGAAAATTGTCTGTAAAGAATTCTCCATATGATGATCACATTCTGCCAATATTTTTTTAAAGGTGGATTATATTTCGTTTTCTTGTTGCATTCCTGCTCTTGTAAAACTTTACTGGAAAGAGAAAAAAAATCATTTTGAACTTTTTTTTGTAAAAGTGAAACTATATATTGAGAGCAGTGATAATAATTTTTAAGTTAACCTACACCAAGAAAGAGTGAGACTAATTTGTGAAAATCAATCTTGGGAAATTTTCAATTGAGAAAGTTCATTATTTTAATATATCATATATTTTAATTTGTGAAACACCAAAATTGTTTGCACTAATATTTTTTTATAAAGATAGAATCTTGAAACAATTTTATTTAGGGCTGGATCGAATCCTATAATTTTCTAATCCAAATCTTAAATTTTCTTTTGAACCGCAAACCAAAATTCTAATCCTCTAATTTTTTTAAAACTTACAGTTTTAGTTAAAGTGAAAATATTTAGAACTAATTTTAAAAAGGTTTTTTAAGGCTTAGTAACATTGATAAATTATTTTTTGCCATAAAAAACAAAAAGAACACTTTTTTTAGCAAATGATTTATATTAAGACAATTTTGTCCTTTTTTGTGATTTTGTTGCTCTCCCTTCTACACAAGTCTATATAACCCTTTTAATCAATTGTCCTAAAATTGTTGAATCAAGTCAAGGTCTTGATAATTTGTGTTTGAGATACTTTTTTTGAAATTTTTATGAATCTCGAATCTCTTAAATACCAGAGGATTCAAGGGATTTGAGTACTAGAGGATTCGAGACTATCATCTCTAATTATATCCTTTATTAAATTATTGACTTGATTTTATTCACGCTGATAATGTGGTATTTCCATTTCGGGTAGTTGTGTTCAAATAAAAATCTATAAATGACTAGCAAAGTTTTATATTTGATAAAAACTTTCTTTTTTTCTTTTCTAGTTGTAGATACTTAACAAAATTAATACAGGAGGTGCTATTAAGCATAGGCACCGCATTTATAGCTATCACTTAATCACTTAACCTATTTTAGCACCCCTGGAGAATAAATCTTCTACACCCGAAACAAATTGAGCCACAATCTTTCTAAAGTTGTTGGGTATATCTGAGGCACGTCACTCAATGAACTTACACTATCAAGGCTAACACTTATTTTCTATCAGGGTGCAAAATAATGTGTAAAACTATTTTAGAAATTGCTGACAATTCTATGGGAATATGGACAAATTTGAACAGAAACTACTATAAGAACCTACAACAATATTTTTTTCACACCACAGCTGTATGCATTTTCAACAATAAGATATACAAGAGGTGCTATTAAGCACAGGCACCACATTTATAGTTATCACTTAATCCCTTAACCTATTTTAGCACCCCTGGAGAATAAATCTTCAACACCCGAACACAAATTGAGCCACAATCTTTCTAAAGTTGTTGGGTATATCTGAGGCACGTCACTCAATAATCTTACACTAACAAGGCTAACACTTATTTTCTATCAGGGTCCAAAATAATATGTAAAACTATTTTAGAAATCGCTGACAATTCTATGGAAATATGGATTAAATTTGAACAGAAACTACTATAAGAACCTACAACAATATTTTTTTCACACCACAGCTGTATGCATTTTCAACAATAAGATAATTTTCTTTAGTATATTTCATATATTAGTCCAGACAGTCATAATAATTCTGATTACTATATTACCATATTACCAAAATTCATAACAATGTGACCACCAAAAATGGAGAAAACTTTTAGCCAACTCTTTTTTTAGTGATTTCTTTCATAGCTTCATTTAATTAAATTACAAGTAAACAGTTATTTTAGTTCTATATTTATTAAATTCAAATTATTTGTATAATATTTTGATACAGTTTACATGTCAAATACTCTGAAGTCACCCACCCCCTATTCTCGCCACCCCAATAAATGACTTGTATTACTAAATTGAATTATTTTAGCTAAATTGGATAAGAATTGTTATTACAAAAATATACCAATTTTCATTGCTACAATAAAATTGTTAAACATTCCTAAATCAAATAAGTTTCACTCTTTCTTAGATAAGCTACACACAAAATCAATTTAAAGTATAAATTTGTAGGGGAAATGTCTGAATACCTAACACAAACTTTATTTAGCGTCATTGTTGCAAGGATTAAAAGCAAAAGTAATTTCACACGTAAACCAAATTTAATTAAAATATATGAAAATATAAATTATGTTATGATGTGAAATCAATTGTACATTATTTTGTGTTGGCAGGGTGGATTGATTTGAGATGATTATGAAATTTTATTGTAGTTATCAGCTGACTCTCCCACCGCACGGTGATCATCGGGCATCTCGAGCAAGCGGCCAGCGACCAGACTCGTCTTCCCCTTACCTGTCTTACGGGTCGACTTTAACTTGACTGGTAGAAACAAAGACACATGAAACAGACCTAGATCAAGTAGGCTGGCCGTCAGATAATAGTGTGTCAAGTTCTCTAATTTGTGGTCAACGGTTGGTTTGATCGGTACCAAGTTAATTCTGCATGAAATTCAAGCTTTACAGCCTCTAAACTAAAGACAGACTGTGGTTTTATTGCTTTATATCTGCCACTTATTAGAGATATATGCGCATATTAATTATTCTAATGTGTTGGGGATGAGGAAGATCAAATTTATAGTAAACGTATTCACTTTTGTGTAAAAAACATTTAGCATAAACCACTCTCAGTGCACCCAGAAAAGATTCGAGCCACAGCCTCCCCATTCGCCAGCTAACCAGACTAAATGAGCTTGAAATTTAGATTGCTGGTCCATTGCTGTGGACTTTTTTTTTATCAACCCGTCCTATTACCTCTTTCTGTTAAATGCAGATATGGAGTGGAGTAGGGATGAGGAAGGAAACATTTTTGAGGTAATCTACTTTTATTTGTATAGAAGGAGAGTGGGAAACAACATAGGAAAAATCACATTCAATACACTCGACCAGGATTCAAACCCCAATCTCCCTGTCATCAGTAGGTCAGTCTAACACAAGAGCGATGCCTTAGACCATTCGGCCAGTGAAACAGGTAGGGTGATTTATTACGATTATTATTATTATTATTATTATTTGTTTTAACACATGGTTACTAACAGATTAATGCACTAGCATTTTCCTGACCAGAGGACAGGTAGCCATCATATGAGAAATCTAACCTTTCTCATTTCAAATTCTCAAAGTTATAACTCATCAACCAGAATCGACTGATTAATTTAACTATGTAATTAAGGCTGCTCTGGGAAATGTTTGGTAAGTATTTAAAATAGTGTTCCGACACATTTACTACTGTACTCGAATTAACTTTTTCCCCAATACATCCAGTTAATAGGTGCAATAAAATACGTAATGATTCCTATTGGAATTGAGCTAGTAGACCTCTAAGCTCTAACAATATGTGATTCCAACTAACCTGGTGGTGGAATGGTTGAAGTAGTTGGTATCGTTGATTGTTCAATGGTTTCAGTTAGCAACATATCTGATAAAAGAAAAGGAAAACAACTTTAAATATAGCGATAAAACAAAAAATTTTAGTACTGTATACTGAGAGAATAATTTTGTGATTTCATATCTATCAGAAAAATAGTAGATTGCAATGTAAATATAAACATCTGAATTTTCATAAAAGTGTAGATCTGTTTAAAATTATTTATATATTTTAAGACCTTTAGTTTTACTTTTATTTTTAAGTCATATTTATCTAATTTGATTATTATGGGCCAATCAAAACAGCTCCAGTGACCACCAGTTATACAACTTTGAAAAATTAAAAATATGTTTGTTTAAGTGTATAATATGAGTATTACTTTCTCAAATAGCTTTAACGGAGATTTATGTTTGTATGGGTTTAATCTGTTCAAAAGTGATACAAAATTACCTATATAAAAAATTGACATGGGTGAGTAAAAACTGTTTCATAAGGTTATATAAATAAGCAAAATAAGTGAAAGAATGAGCTGATTGAAATTATTAATGATGATCATCATCCTTGAAATTTAATAAATTCTCCAGATCATAGATGATGGAAGAAAATTCTTAATAGTTTTTACCTTAAAGTATGTAGGAAAAAGAACATAAGGGTGACTTAGATATAGATTGAAGGAGTAAATAACAGCTAGTTTACAAGTGAGAGGAGGAGCATAGAAGCAAATAAAGGAGAAAGAATGATGAATGGAAAGGGGAAAATGGAGGAGACATTTTACTAAACTTATCTGGCCAAAGGCTGTAAACAGTTGATAATGATAATAATAAGTTTTGAGCTTTCATTTTAGCAATGGCTCTAAAGATAAACTGGTAAAGAGGTGAAGTGATTAAACAGAAGCAAAAAATTAACAAGTATTTAATTTGTTTTCTTGAAACTAATGATACATTATCTTTGTTTGAACAATTATTTAGCCTTACAATAATTTGTCTCTTTTATTTTCTCTCTGAAGTTTTCAATTAAATCATCAGGTCTCAGTGACTTATTTATTTATCTATTATGATTCATTTTACTGTTAGTAATATTTGGGCTCAAGTGTTTTTATCGATATGTCTGGTAATTTTAACTATTTCCCATTTTTTTAAACTATAAGTCCCTTCGTTAATACCGTCTACTATCTAGAATGTTCCAATAATATAATTAGGGTTCAAGCTGGAGATTATGTGCAAGCCAAAATTATTATATTAGATTTTGCCCTCACTTTTCTGCTCCTCCGCATCTGCCTGGGCGTACGGATCCAAATCATCCAGTGAATCATGTTGGCCAAAGTCGGACAGTTTCACCTGGTACTTCTTTGCACCTTTATGAAACAAGAGTGTACAAGAGAGACAACACGCAAGGCCATTTATAGAATTTACATGTTGTGTTCTTTACAGCAATAGGTCCCAAAATGCAGATCGCAATAAGATTTTGAAATGTAAAATTTTTTATAAATATTTGTAAATAGAAAATCATGAATAAATGAGAAAGCAAAAAAACAAACAAAAAGATTCAAATATAAGGTGCATAATATAGGGATATAGATAAATGAAAAACATGTATAATTAAATTAACAGAATAAACCTCCCCCATCATGTTCATTAAAGTTAGGTGGGTTACGAGAGTTTGTCATCTAAAAAATTGGGTTGTGTTTTTTTTATTTCCATTTGATGTGTTATTAACAGTTTGAGAGAAAAAAATAGGTTGTCATATTTCAGAGAATGTTCATATTTATCTTATTATTGTCAAATATGAACATGAAACTATATCAAAAACAGTTCAAAATAAAAAGAGTTGTTTCGATAGTAATTAATATTTTCAATTAATTTGATCTGTAACGTTTATTTATTAAAATTTGAGAGTAAAAAAAATATATATTATGTGTTTCCATCTTTCTCTCCTGTATCTTTTTCCATGTATAAGGTGACCTGGCGGTCTAGGGGTAAGGTGTCAGACTTCTATGCTGGCGGCCGGGGTTCAATCCTCGGTCCCGGCAAAGATTTATCTGATTACCAAACCCCTCCTTCACCTCTGACAAGACATCTTGTGAATGTGACGAATGCCAGGCCTCCACCGTGGTTCGTATTCCACGTTAAACTGTAGGTCCTCCATTTCATCTCACAATCACCCTACCATTACACATTAGCGTAAGTGCGTATAACCCGAACGGGTAGTAAGACGCGGCGCTAATAATAATAATAATAATCCATGTATAACAGAATAAAAACAAGTATCAGTTAAAATTAAATGGCAGAAATTAATATAATAGAGTTGTAACAAAATATCAGGAATATACTTACAAGGTAAACCTTCATCTCTAAAATCTGAAAGGATAAGATATAATAAAAAGTTAGAACGTTTGATCTACTATTCATCATTAAGGACATTAATGTATCATGAAATGTATTGTAAAAAAACAAATAATTTCTTAGAATGAAAATATTAAAACATGTATAATTCATGTAAAATACTAATATTTTAAGACTTAGTAGAAAAAAGGAAGGTTAAAAAAAGTGGTAGTACCAGTGACGTGTCATGGAGAGTTGCCAGGGTAAGTAGAACTTGAGAACAATTCACAGTTACATTTTAGACAACACCTGGTAGAACAATCACTAGCCAGGTATCAGTGAAATTATGTGAGGTATTTAGAGCAGAGCCTATGTGTGATCGGTCAAATAAGGACCAAGTGGGCGAGAACATGTCACAGGTACAGTTTTAACAAACTCTGCATAATGTGACAACAACCCACAACACACTGGCTAGTACACTGTGTTAATTAACACAGTTTAGTGCTTAGTGTCAAATAAAAATAGCAAGTTAAGTTATGTAACCTCTCAAGCGTGACTTCTATCAGTTAATGAAACCTTTCCTGAGGGTGACTTAATTTCTGTAGTGTAATGGTTAAAGCCTGTAAATGTATTACAAATTACTGATGAATGATGACGTTGCAAACACTGCAGGACACTTTACAAATGGACGACTAAATTCTAAGTGTGCTTGGGTGGAGGAGACAAGGTTTAGAAGAGGTGGTAAAAAAAACAACTAAATAGGTATGAAACTCTTGTCTCTATATTTGTGATTTCTTATTAGAATGGTTACATGATTAAATATTTTAATCTTAGAATATTCAGCTCAATAAAGAATATATTGATTTTATTGAGTATGTTTTATTCAATTATAATGACTTAAGCTTAAGCATAGGGAATATAAGAGTAACTTAAAGGAAATGTGCCTGCATTAGTGAAGAGAGGCGATGAAAACACTACATAAGTAAATAACCACTCCAGTGCAACCAGAACCCTGGATATCCTTGTCTCCGACAATACCGTTTATTTCGAGCTTTTTATAGCCAACTTTAAAGGTGTATGTAAAATGTTGGTTACATTTTATTTCTCAAGGACACAAATAAAACAAACTACAAAACAAGAGTAGTGAACATTAAAAGAAATTACTTCAATTGCTGTTATTGTTAGATTAACTCACCATCAATCATATAGTGTGAGGCCCCAGCAAGTGTTTCAAAGTTTTTGTAGTGAAAGAAGTTGGGTTGGTTGTCCATTCCAACAGACGCGATACTCGACATACTCTTTTGGGATATATTACTACCCACCCCGATGGTGAAGAACGAGTGGCCATCTTCAGTCATGGACGAAACCAGTTTTTCGTAGGACTCACCGCGGCTCTCCGACCCAGCCACTAGTACTGTCAACATATACGTAAAAGAACCGAGAACTATATCAGTAATATATAAAGTGATTTGTAATGGGAAGAACATAGAACTAAACCATTCGTCGACAACCCAAAGGCTGGTTTTATGTGATTTCTATCTGACGCTGGGCATGCACTCAACCCTTCAGCTGGTTAATGCTGCCTGCACCATCTGGTAGAAATTCTATGTACTAGGGGAGTTCAGGAAGTGCGGAAGTTTCATTACTTCTACACAGAATTTCTATGAGGGAGCATGAAACGGCCTGCCAATTTTTCGGAGAAAGGTATTTTCACATACTTTCTGGGGCTATTTTAAAAGCAACAATCGACATGGGAACAACAGCTTTACTTCCCCTCCAAAGGAAGTTGTGCTACAGATTTTTATCGCCCAAAAAATATCCGTCAACCTCGGCTGGGATTGAACCTACTAAGATTGGGTCCTGAGGTGAACACTTTACCCCAAGACCACCAAGGTCGACCTTACCAATTCAAGAATAAGGAAATATTTTTAAAAAATCTGAAAAATAAATACAAGATGTGTGGGGGATGACTGACAAGAAAGGGTGTGTATATTCAGTTGAAAATATTGAGAACCAGTGTTAAATCCATTTGATTCTTTAAGGTGTATTAAATTAATGTATATTTTACACAAAAAAAGGTACATACTTATTTTTTAACCTCTTGGATAAATTTTGATATTAAATTGCCATATAAATGTGAAACACAATAAAAGTAATGTGATAATGAAAATGTCCACGTTTGAAATATTAAACTTAATGGTTAAAAAATTATCATTTTTTCTTCCTGAGTCAACTAATAATCTAAATTCCTTATTTTTTTTCAGATGCTTAACATGAATGGCCTATAACGAGCCAGAATTTTCTGATTGTAGTGGACCCACAACCTACTTCTCGACACTTGGTGTCTTCATCCAAGGTTTGAGGGAGAGCAACTCTAAAGTTGAGGTGAGAAGCTTTACCATACTGTACCATAAAATATTAATGAGCTACATCCTACCAACAAGCGTCTTCTTGTATACTTGATTCATTTCAATCTGTTCCTTGGCAGTCTTTATAGCCTCATAGTACGATGCTGATTGGCCCGTTTCCTTGTTCTTCTTGCCCAATAATTCTGTCATTGCACATGTGTCGGTTTGGTTATAGCCCACGACAACTTTACTAGAGTCTGAGAAAGACACCATTCCTGCTGACATTTTTTCACTAAGCCTGAAAAAACATTAATAAAATAAGAGTTATTATTACTCCTGTGACTGTCTCTGTGGTCTAGTGGTCATAGTTCCTGGCTACAGATCCAGACGTCCTGGGTTCGATCCCGAGTAATTCCAGATTTTTCTGTCAAGCATGGGGTCTGGAAAGGGTCGTTGTGAGGACAATTGAGGAGCTACTTGAATGAAGAAGTAGCGGCTCTGGTTTAGAAAACCGAGATTAAGGTCCAAAGGGCTCATTGAGCTGACATATGACACCCTTTATTTGAAAATGTTGGCACTATCTTTGCCAACATGCAGTGACCGCTCACTTGCGGGCTGACACCATGGATTTTTTTTATTACTCCTGAAGTATATTGACATAAACTCTGAGCAATAGTATCGGTAATTCAGGGTATTTTGCTAGATGAATGATTAAAGTATGCCATTAAATAGGGATTATATATTATAAGCATGCTGATATGGTGCAACAAATCATCTTAATGGTGATAATGAGATATTTGCCACGCATCTTACTCTTCGTTCAGTTTGGTCACATATTTACATTGATGAGATAGAGGTTAGGAAGATAAGATTTATAAGAAAACTTTACCACAGTTTCATTAAGGGAGAATGAAAATCTGTCTAGNCAGTTTGGTCACATATTTACATTGATGAGATAGAGGTTAGGAAGATAAGATTTATAAGAAAACTTTACCACAGTTTCATTAAGGGAGAGTGAAAATCTGTCTAGGGGAAACCACCATCAGTACACAGATAAGACTGACGCCTTAGTCTATGTGCCCATTGGTGCGAGTTATTGAGCTATGTGTGTACCCCGCGTGGTAAGGAGTTGAAATCCTGGAGGTTTGGTGATGCGTGGGAGTGAAGAATAAAGTGATATTAAAACTAGCTATAGTTTAATTGATGATAATATCTAGAATACAAACAGATAACGTGGAGTACTATCGCGTGACCCATTAAAGGCGGCGAGGGAACTAGTGAGTCGCCTTAGGAGCCGAGTTTGACCCCCATGCACTGAGAGCCAAGAGATAGCAGTTTACATCGAATCTCCTCGTTGATGGTTGCTAACAGACTTTCCTCTCATGCACTTCATCATGGCTTCTCTTCAACCGATGTGAAGCTCCGCCCTAACTATTTATACAACCCATCACTTAACAAGGTTTTACTAATTACTACTTGAAACGTGCTGGTCTCAATATTTCCATCAATTAAGCAGGGTTTATTGTTCGCATGATACTCGCTTGTCAACAAGGTATAATACAATATAATATTCTCAGCAGGATGATAGTTTGTCACTGCTTGACCTACAAGGAAATGTACAAGCGTGGATGAACATTGTGCCCTAATGAACTTTAAAATAATATGTCCTTAAAGAGTTATGAATTTTTAAGCACTAAGGTACATCACAATTAAAAAATATTTTTTTTTTTTAAAAACTCACGGTATTGTCTCTATGATGCTGTCCACAAACTGAAGCTCTGCTTTATATTCCACCTCTGTGATGTGCTTAGAATCCTCAACGACAAACATGACTCCTTCAGGTCTCTCGTCTACAACCGCTGACACCAGTTTGTCATGCATCTGTTTAGAGTTTTGTTTCAGAGCTGGAACAAAAATATTCACCTGAAAGGATTATCAATTTTGGTCTAAGAACACAAACAAGTGAGCTGATTGTATTTTTAATGATTTGAATAAACTAATAAATTAAGTTTGCCTGTGTAAACTAAGCTTCTTCAACACGTTTTAAAATGATATTATTATGTTATAGTTGAAATGGTTAAAGTTGGCGCCGCAACAGTAACAAAATTTTTAATTGGACGTAGACATAGCTGGAGATAAGCAAGCAATGTTTGAAATCATTTTATTTACATGAAGATAATTCATCAATATCATCACCAACAACTGTTTCCAGCCTGTGACCGGGTCAGTTTAGTAAAATGCTTCCATTTTTCTCTATCCTTCCACAATTCTTCCTCCTATAATTGCTTCCATTCTTACCCTCTCATTTGCTCACTTTCTGTTATCTGCTCTTCCAATCTCTTTCTTGATCTGCCTCCCTTGCTGTATTTTTCTTAAATACTTCATCTCCTTCATTTTATTTGGCATTCTCTCCTTCTCCATCCTCATTACATGTCCATACCATCTCAGTCTTGTTTCCTCCTCTTTATCATGTACTCCCACTTTTTCCCGGATAACTTCATTCCTAATCTTATTTCTCCTCATGACATCTAACATGCTCCTCACAAACTTTATTTTCATGACCTCCACTTTCCTAGTCTCACTTACATTCATTGTCCATGTTTCTGCTGCATATGTGACTAAGGGTACAAAATACGCTCTATACAACACTTCCTTACACTCAAAGAGCACTTCACTACATGGAGATAATTAGAAAGCTTTATTTGTGAATATTATTCATGCTTATCCAACCTGTATATTCAAATATTTAGCACATGATAAATACTGCTTTGTCTCAATCAAAGATGCTCCACTCACTACTCAATATGTCATAATTCTTGATATGTGTTAATAGCACACTAATATACGCCTCCTGATTAAAATTATTTTTTATTAAAACAGACAATTTAGCTTATCTATACTCCCTCTTTTTCCCATCTGTAATGATAGTCACCACATACGTCACTAGAGAAGGGAATAAGGGGGAAATGTCTCCCCAATATTCTTCTCAGATAAAACACTCTTAGTAATGTTAAAGAAACAGTGATGTTTTTTTAATCAGAAAATTGAAAATACACTTTTGGAGCAATACTTAAATGAAGAGTTAACCTTTTATATTAAATAGATCCAATTCCATTATAATATTTTTCATGTTATTTAGTTGGTATGAAATACTTTTTATTTACTGATTTAAAATTAAAATGGATTTGTTCTGTCTGCTCTAATCAATAAGTGGTAGCGACGCCTATGAATAAGATGGATTAAATAGCCAAGCTATTATATTTCTTAGTTACGGCTTCATTTAGATATCATATTCTTGAATTGTCCAGGTGTCGTTTTTACAATTTAAGAATAAGCCTATGAATAACATTGTTACTCACAAGAACACTGAGGTGGAGCATCATCCACAAGTAAGTCTTGATTCCCTACCCAACCGTCCACAGTGCATAACAAGTTTGTACTTCCATAGGCCACACGGCCTTCTTCACATTCCAATTGGCACCTGCGGTCAACCTTTTGCATGGGTGTAGAGCAGAGCCACTCGCCATTCTTAACAGGCTTGGGATCTGTGCAGTCTATAGATGGATAGTTACAAAAAATAAAATTAGCCTTACATAAATAAATAAACACTACTTAACTTGAGCAAATACTAGAGTTTTCTAATTATTTAAACAAATTTCAATTAAAAAATTGAAGAAAAAAATAAGTTTTGTTAAGGATTTGAGTCTGAAATCTGAAATTGTCTCAAATCCTTGAACCTCGAATATCTTTATGGATTGAAGGGTCCTTACTTTTTTATACTTTGATCAATTAAGGAAAGCCAAAATTTTCTCTCTTTAGGTACATACTCTCTCAATTAATGGTAGTTAATACTTATGTTATGGGAGGGAAAAGGAAGGATAAAATAAGAATGAGTAAATTTCATAGCATAATTCAACTTTGAAATGTGTAAAATAACATGTGCTTTGTGAAAGTAAACTCATGTTATTTAAGACCTACCTGGTTTGAATTATTTTTTGAATTCTACTTGTGAAAAAAACACTGTATCTACTTAAATTAGCACTTTATATTTCTAAAAAAATAAAAATTGTTAGGTACCGTCACACAGTATTTGCATTATCATGTAAAAAAAAGTTTTGAGCATTTATTGAAGTTTCAAAATTTTGGTAAAAAAAACTTGGTAAAAATATCAAAGTGGTTGATGTAGCCAGAAAATAATGTGGAAGATTTCCAACAAAATTTGATATAGATCTATGAATCGTTAAGTTTCAAAATTCACACCAACTTTCCCACTAAATATAAATACAGTGTTGATGTTAATATTAGATTCAAAAGAGGTAGGTTTAGCCTTAACAATGACATAATTAGTTTCCCGACATACATAGGTCACTCAGCAACTTAAGAATAGAATACAAGTAGATGGGTGGTGTTGACAAAAAAAATTGCTTTTGTTGAATCTACTTAAAGAGCGAGAACATATATTTGCTTTAACTGTATCAAGCCCACTTAAGTGGCTGAATGGTCGAAGGCATCATTCTTGTATTAGACTATCCTGCTGAAGACAAGGAGATTGGAGTTTGAATCCCGGTTAGGTCTATTTACGGTGGTTTTTCCTATAGCTACTTACTTTAATCCCATGCAAATGAGGGTATATAACCTTTAAAATGCTTTCTTACTCATTCCTACACCCATTAGATTAGTTATCATATCTGAACAGGTAGTAAAGCTGCATCCCCACTGAGTCGACATTGTCAATCGATAAATGTCAAGCAACAAGCGGATTGGCTTTCCTCGTCCCCACTCAATCAAGTTGAAATCAAAATGTTTTACGAGGAAGACGTACTTATTGCTTGTACTGCATTCACTATTATTGTATCAAAAAATTCAAAATTACCATGTAAAAGAAGATTTTGGGTACGACCAAGTCTTCGAAGTAGAAGTAGATAAAGTAATAGTGATTTGACATAAGATCTTAAAACAGGATGATGTCAATGTTTTGAAGCTTGAATACAAATGTAATGATGACTTCGAAAATTTATTTCAAATGTCCAAAAGTGAGTTCGAAAATTGATCTCAAATAGGTAATTGTACCAAAGATAACAGGACACCAACTTCAGTCAAGCCATTCCCACTACTAAGGAGTGCCTTGCCTTGACCTTTCGATACCTAATGTGCATGAACTCTAAAAAGTTCAATAAAAGAAAACACATTTTGACAATCCCAATCCATTTTCTAAAATAACAAAAAAAGACTCTGCCCTATGATGGTTGAAATGTCAACTGAGACCTGAAATACATCCCCATTACACGAATCAACTCAAATTACTTTCATATTTACCGACCCTAGATGGAAAACCAATCAACATGTCAAGCGACATATTTTATCGATCGACAAAATTTAGTGTAGTGTCCCCACCAACTTGACATTGTCGACTTAGTAGGATGGGGCTTTAAACACAGCGATAAAAAAAAACCTGTAATGAAGCTGACTAAGTAGAAGGTATTAAGAAAATACTATTTTTAGCAAACAAAAACAGCTCATAGCACCATTTTTTGTATTTATAAATAAGATAAAATATTTTAGTATGAATGGTTCAGGGTGTAATAACTGGCATAATTCGACCATGACAAGAGTGTATTACCAACTTGACAGATGAATGGCTGGGTATTGTTGCATTCGAGGCCATAGAACAAGGGTTGGCTGTGATCCGCCCTGTCCAAGTTGAGGCATGCCATGTCAGGTCGAGTCTCGTTGTCACACCACGGGGGATAGTTGTTTTTCGAAGGGAAGGGGATTACTTCTCCCGAGTTCTCCCACATCCATTTTTTCCCTTGAAGACTTCCTCCTACCCAAACATGGGTGATTTCTGAAAAATACATCCCATATAAGTAAACAGAAAATAGTATTAACACACATTTTATATTAAAGAAAGGTAGGTAGCTTAATGTCCAAGGATGAGTTGCAAAATATAGAGGTGGAATGGGAAAGGTTAAAGAAAAGTTTGGTGGGAGCTGCAGAGGAGAAGAATAAAGCATTCAGAGTGAGTTTTAAACATAGGAATGAGGGAATATAGGAAGAATATAGGGAAAAAAAGAAAAGAGTGAAACAAGGGGTGCGGGATGCCACAAAAGATTGGATGAAAAAATAGACAGAAATGCTGGAACAAGACGTGTAAGAAAGTAAGAAGGTGTTATATAACCCGGTTAGAAACAGGAAGAGAAAGAAAAGACAAGAAGCTAGAATGATGGATGAAAAAAGGAAGGATGTTGAAGACAGGAGAGGGATTTGAGTGCAACAGAGTAGCAGAAAAAATTAGCAGATATAGAAAGGGGTCCCACATGGAAAGAGTTGGAGGATAAAACAAGGATAAGTACTGAGTGTGGAGATCATAAGAGCTGCAGGAGAAGCTGGTATACAATAGTTATACAGGGTGCTGAGAGTGATTTGAAAGGAGAACAAGGTATCAGAAGACTGGAAGAAGGGAGTTACAATATCTATTTTCAAGAAAGGAGACATAAAGAGGTGTAAAAATTATAGGAGAATAATGCTGATGTGCATTTGTACAAATATATATTAAAAGATACTGGAAAAGAGAATAGGAAATGAATCAAAGGACAATGTAGAGAGGAACAGCACAAATTTAGTGTACAGAGGTTTACATAGACTTGATGACAGCTCATGGAAAGAAAGTATGAATTTTAGAAAGACTTGGTGATGGTATTTATGGATGTGTAGAAGACATATGATAGCATGAATAGAAATAAATTTGGAAAAGCGATGGAAGAGGCCGAAGTGGAAAGAAGAGTTGTAATGAAAGTGAAAAGCATGTATGAGGATAACAGAAGTTGTGTTAACACAGAGAGTGACAGGACGGAGTAGATTCACATAAAAAATTTAGTGAAGTACGGGAGTGCTCTATCACCACTTCTATATTTAATGGTAATGGAAATGGTCATAAATAAAGTGGCGGGAAAATTCGAGGAGAAAAGAATGAAAGCCATGATATTTGCTCATGACTTGATGGTATGGAAGGAAAAGGAAGAGGAAATATAAAAACAGCTATAGGAATGAAATGAGGAAGTGAAATAATGTGGAGTTAAATTTACCATGGCGAAGTGTGAAATAATGGTAATGACAAATAAGAGGAAAAGGCATGATAAAGCTATAAAGTTGGATGGAGCAATTCTGAGGAAAGTAAAGAATGTAAAATATCATAGAAGCTTGAATGAGACGAAAGTTGGACATAGAGAGGATCTAATGAGAAGAGGACAGCAGGGAGAGTTGTTTTATAAGTGTGTAAGAGAATAGAAATTCCCTCGAAGTGTTAGTAAGTGCTGTATAGGTCATACTTTGTACCCATTGTCACAAATACAGAAGAAACGTGGACATTGAATGTAAGAAAGACTAGGAAAGTGGAGGCCATGGGAATGAAGTTTGTGAGGAGCATGTTAGCTGTCATGAGGAGAAACAAGATTAGGAATTAAGTTATCCGGGAAAGAGTGGAGGTACAGCGAGTTCATGATATAGTAGAGGAAACAAGACTGAGATGGTGCGAGCATGTAATGAGGATGGAGAAGAAAAGAATGATGGAAATGAAGTATGTATGAAAAAATCCTGCATGGTAGGCCAAGAAAGATATGGGAGGAGCAGATAGCAGAAAATGTACAAGGTAGAGGAGAGTAATGGAAGCAATTAAAGGAGGAATAATAGTGGTAGGACAGAGGAAGATGGAGACATGTTAGTAAAGTGACCCAATCACAGGCTGTAAACTGCTGATGATGAGGATGATGATTGATTTTTATATTAAAACTACTATTACTTTCAGAGTAGCCAAACTGTATTATATTTGGAAGAAGGTATAGGAAAGGTGGATAGAGTAGCAAAACTGTAATGGATAATGGATATACTTTTGAAAACCAATATATGAACTGTGTTACTATTTTTATAAAGCAAACATGAATAGTGACCGCCTCTGTGGTCTAGTGATCAGAGTTCCTTGCTACAGATCCAGAGATCCCGGGTATGATTCTTGGCACTTCCAAATTTTTTTTTCTATGCATCAGTGGGTCTAGAACGAGGTCAAACTCAGCCTCGGGAGAAGAAACGAGGAGATATTTGAATAAAATCAGTAGTAGCTTCAGTCTAGAAAACTGATATTAACAGCCGGAGGGTTCGTTATGCTAACCACATGATACCCTCTATCCGAAAATATTGATACTTTCATCGCTAGTGGCAGCGCCTGTTTGCAGGATCACACCATGAAGTTGGAGTTGAAATGTGGAATGGTTAATTTTTTTAATTAGCATATTAGAACTTGTAAATAAATATGTGTTATGTTACCTATTAGTTGCTAATGAGATTATCCAATGGTAAAATGGTCTAAGTCATTACTCTCGCAAAAGGATGGACTGTCTATTACGGAGAGATCAGGATTTTAATCCTGTATAGGTGTATAGAGGATGTTTTTTCTAAATGGTTTTCCACTCTCCCTCCATGCAAATGAGGGTACACTACCTTTCTCATCCTTAGCACATTAGTGTAATTAGTTCATATGTGTACAACCCAAACATGTAGTGAGACACGGTGACAGAAAAACAAAATCCTAATGTGTTGTATTCATTTATGAAAAATGTAAAGCAATGAAATTATTGGAACATCCCCGAACATTTGTACCTCTGACATAATCAGCCATTATGTTGATGACAAACTGTAGCGTGTCATTGTCTTCCAGTGTCACTAGGTGGCCAGCTTTCTCCTGGCAAGCCAAAGAACTCTCTGCCCAAGTGCGATTCAAAGGTACCACCTCAAACATCTTGTTCTTATGCTTCACTCGCAATGGTGTGGCGTCTTCCTGATGAGTCAGTACTGACAACATACAAGACCTTTAAAGTTGACTTCCTAAATTAATTCACCTTCTAGTCTATTACTGACAAAACTTAGGGTGAACGTTCTGTAGAATAAATTAGTACCTACTCATTAGTCCAGGTACAACTCATACTGCTTTGTAAAGAATGGAGGGCAGTTAACTGACCTAAACAGTTATAGACTATACATCAAAGCTCAAAACTCTCGATTATGAAGGAACATATAATTTATTACATTTTAACTAGACTTACTTTCCTCGCATACAAAGTCCCGAGTGCGAGAACACTTGGTCTCTAAAAACACTGGTACATCACAGATATGTCGGTCTAACAGGATGCAACCAGTCGCCTTCTTAGTGTGGTTGTATCGCCATGGCGGGTAGCCTGTCTGCATGTTGGTGGAATGGGGAATCTTTTGCCCTGTTGACACCCAAATCCACTGCCCGTATTGGTGTTGGCCGCCAATCCACGCACTCTCAAAATCTGTATATTAATAAAACATTTGTATTATTGTTATTTTATTTTTTTTTATATAAGAAAGAAAGATGAACTGAAGAAGATGTCACCTTTGTGCATTGGATACTTCCCACATTTTTCCTCTTTCCCTTGGTGGCCTGTCCTCATCAAATTTACTCTTATTAGTTATTTTTCCTTATTCTTTATTTTTATCAATTTCCATTATTATAAAATGTTGTTTATTCGAGTATATTAAAGATCCAAGTTGTTATTTCTAGGGACTTCCTAATTTGTTTGAACTTCTAACAAAATAATCTCCTAATTTATTTGATATTTATGAAGACATTAACTAGTCATTTACACTGGTACTTAAAAGAAGATTAACTTTTTACAAGCAATTAGAGATCATCACTGGGTCATTAGCAGGTAGCATAATATATTCTTCCATGATCTTTAAAATCTCATCATATCACTCACTATCAGGTATTTTACAGTATACAAAGATACTTAGGATACTACCGGGTAACTGGCGGGTATCGTACAATCTATAAGACCCCTTACACATAATGTACAATTTATATAGTTAAGAGGGTTGCATGGTAGAGCATTGAGAAGCGCTGTAGATTTTTAGAAATCACAGAGTACCATTTATGAAGTGGTTTAAATTTTTAATACAGTGCAGGTGAAGTTCTGGCCAATTATATAGTTTAAATTTTAGGGTTTAAACTGTTTTATAAAAATGTGCGATAACTTAGGCCCACGTAAAACCCTATAATTCAAACATACATTATCTTAAAGTTTTCTGTTGTGAGCCTATCAAAACATGACTTTATTTGATAGAGGACGGATTGATATTGGTTTATAGCCTTTTGCTTTAATCTCAGAACTATGCATTTTTTCATAAATCATCGTTGATTTTTTTAAACTCAAAATTTAAACTTTTTTAACTTGTCAGAAACACGCTGATGATTTTCGCTTATATTTTGTTGAAGACAATAATAAAGAATATCAAACAACTTCTTAGATAATGTGGTATGTTTAAACATGCTAGGTACAGTAGCCCCATGGCTTCTTTGGTGTTGATTGACAGCTTTGAAAAGTTACTAGACCAAATTATGTATCCCTACACCGAACCATATGATATGCAAAAACATGTGTTTAGCAGCTGTAACTTCTGACGGTCAAAGTTTAGGTATATACCTAAATGTTGACTGTCAGAAGTCAGCTGTGAGCTGTCTGTCAGCACCAAAGAAGCCACGGGACTACTGTATCTGTAGAGTAGCACATAATAAGGTATCAAGTTTGTTCCCATCTTACCAGGCCTCGCTTTGGTCATAGCCTGTGAAATAGACATGGCAGTTTCCTTGTTGGGGATGATAGCGAGCCTCTTGCCGTTCTGTCTGCAGAAAGACACCGCATCATTCCATGTGAAGCGTGCGTGATAGAGAGTGTATTGACTCGAACCAGCCCGAAGTCTCCGAGATGTTACAGGTGTCTCACTATCGACAGCACCACCTACCAACACAAAATAACAGTGATACAGAAATAGTTAGATATCTGGTTAATATTTAAAAGTGAATAAGTTGTTGCTTAAAATAATTAACTACATTTACTGTTTAAAACAAGAGAGAAGATTGAAAAGCGAACTTTTTTTTATCTGCTTTTTTTACTATTCAAAAAATTATTTAAAACTACAACTTAAATTTTCTTACAAAAAATGCTATTTCATCCAAATTAAGTACTTTAATTTAATAATACTTATAAAAAGCTTACTTACGGCATTTTTGAAATAAAAATTAAGTAGAAAATCATACAATTTTTTAATTTCTAAGTGTCATTAAATGAATTATTTACAACTAAACCAGCGAGACGCTAACACCTACATGGGATGAATGCTACCGCCTCACCTTTAAAATCATATAATGGTACAATATCATTAAACAATATAAAATGTTTTAGTCTACAGTTTAGTACACAAGGCTATTCATTTTTATAAATCAACAAAAAAATTATATTCTAGTCTGTAGAATATTTTAACTTAGTATATAAGGTATTCATTTTAAAAAATTAACAAACAATTTATATTCTAGTCTGTAAGATATTTTAACAAAGTTATTTGATTTGTTTCATAACAAGTGTGATAAGCCATAAGTACATCAGAAATAGCTGGTCAATAATAGTAATTAGTTTTATTATAATTTAAAATATTTTGGGGTCACTGGTGTGTAAGATTGTACTTTCAGAAAGCTCTAAATCACTTTTATCCTTATAATAACACTGTGTAAAGTCTAAACTCTCATTTCCAGGTTCAATTTAAACTTTCTAATACTGTATTTGTTTGACTCTTAAGACACACTTTTTTCCTCCCATTTAAAGATCTTTAATAAAAATGGGGTGTCTTTTAGAATCGATGGCATCTTAGAATTGTAGTGCTTTTTGACCAATGTTCTTGATGGCTCAAAAGATGATATATTATGGAATCATAATGACGGTTTAGAAGAATCATACTTCAGATTCAGATATCTACGGCTTAGAAGTTTTAAGATTGAAGTTCAAGTTGAAAGGAATCATAATTCAGATGCAGATATCTACAGCTCAGAAGACTCAAGATTGATACGGTTTCAGAAGGGAGAGATGAATAATAAACCTACTGATAAATAAGGTACTATTGTTGTTAATAACTGAATTACATAATAAAACTATTTATTATCTATTATAGGGTATTCCAGTGTTTTATTTTTATTGGGATCAAAGTTTTTTTTCTGTTGGTGGTACTCAAAAATTAAGCTGTGTCTTATAATTGATGGTGTCTTAGAATCGAATAAATATGTATGGTATATGGTTTGTTAATTTATACATTTATATTTCATTTCATTTAAGTTTTAAACCAATTTTTTTTTAAAAATCTAATACTGGGATTAATAAAGGAGATGTAATTTACTTTTTTCACAGATGAATGGTCTACTGAGTTTACAACTAAGGTCAACAAAAAGAGGGGCATCGTGACCCCGTCTGTCCATAGCAAGGCACTCTTTCCCTTTGCGCTCTCCATGATACACCCATGGAGGGAACCCCATTCCATTTGGTTTTGATGGTATGACAACACCTGTACCCGTCCACATCCACAGCTCGTTAATCTTGCGACCACCAATCCAAATGTCTTCCATTTCTATAATTTAACGAGAAATGACTTATTAAATAGAATAAAATGGTAACTTAACAAAAATATAATATTTTTATTTGCAAGCTTTGTTACTGATACTGCGTATCAGTGAACTAATTTACCTAAATCAAGAGACTATGATGTGTGTGAATTTTAAGAAAATGCACCAGAATTTGTCTCGAAACAAGATGGGAAGCGACATTGTGATAAAACAAGTCACAGTGTAGCAGGTAGAGATTGAATTCTGAGTCAGAGTCAGACACACTATCCATTTGCTGATAAATAATAATGATCTCAATATAATTTTTTTTATAGAACCACGTCTTACTACCCATTTGGGTTATACACTTTTGTACTAATTATATAAATGGTTGTATAGATTTGGAAGGTTATATTTAGAGGAAGTGTACCCACATTTGCATGGAGTGAGAGTGGAAAAACATTTTTGGGAAATCACCCTCAGTACTCCCGACTGAGATTCAAACCTCGATCTCTCCATCATTGGCAGTCTAGTTTACTGTGAAAGTAGTGCTTTAGAATATAAGATTAGTTTGGAATACTTGTGTAGATAGTTTCCTGTACCTACAGAGATGTTTAAGAAAATAACTATGTCTGTAGTTTTTAAAAACAAATTGGCATATGTAACCTAGTCTTAAACTTTTTGTTAGTGAAATGGTTATTGTTGTTTCCTCTGCTTTACTCTTTGAACATATTGTAATCCAAATATAAATGGTTTAAATACACATAAAGAAAACACATTTTTATACGAAAGTATTACAGAAATACATCATTTTTAAAAATGTTAAAGTAAAAATGTTCCTTACGATTGTTTGAGTCAGCTATTGTCTCAGCTAAGAACTCGGCTTTGTGGATATCATCCACAATAGCTAATTGAGCTTTGTATGAAGGACATATTGCTGCCCCTTCGTCCCATGTGACCCGCTCCGAGAAGAAGATGTATTGAGTTTCAAAGTAAATGAATGTCTCAGTAAAGGGAATCTTACTGCTTTCAATCCCTAACAACAAGTTAAACAGATTGCTGTCCATAAAATAAACTAGTTGAATATCACTGATGGTAATAAAGTATTGTTTGGACTTTAGATAATGAAAATTGCATGTAAACATAGTTAAATATATAAGTATTATTAATTAAATACAAGTACTTTAATTATCTTTAGTTATGAATTGAAAGAAAAGCATTTAATTCAAGATTTAGCTTATGACAAAAAAAATGGTTTTGTTTTAAAATATAGATAGAAAATTAAATTATCATTAAAAAAACATTTAGCTAATTTCACCAAACATTCCAATAAGCGAATTAGAAAATTGTTCAAATATAACATGATTGACTCAATTTTACAAAAATATAAAAACAAACAAAAAGTAAGGTGAATCATTTTTAGTGTGATGTGAAATTTAAAATGTGTAGTCTTAATTTAATTTTTGAATAATCCTTGAAATGTTTATTTTGCATTTAATAGTAAATTAATATCATAATTAAAAATTATATCCTTAAACCTTAAACTCTAACTATCCAATTAGGTAAAGGTAAATTATTTGAAAATCAAATTCACATATAGTTAATCAATATTTGAGTATTTAATTTAATATAATGTAAAAATATGTTTAACATATTTTTATGAAATTTACCTGTGCACGTACTCAAACTCTGGTGAAATTAATCAACAAATATATTTTTAATAAAGTAATTTGTATTTCAAACAGAAAACAAATAAAACAAGCTGTCAATTACTCTAAAGCCCTTCAAAGCAACACATGCCTATCTTCTTCCACCGCCTCCTTCTTAAGACGTTACCTGCTTTGATGTCAGCAGTGACAATACACACCCCTTGCAGAACAACAAAAATCACCCTTAAAGGGGACATTGTTGCTTTAAGTGGTGAGCGCCAGTTTGCCACCAAGACCCGGCCACCTAGGCAGACAGCTAACGTCATCAAGGATGTTAAAAGATTGTTTAGTAAACATTCCACTTGGTCCATCAAGGTAAACACACACACATGACTCAAACAATCACTTCTATAGGTCATCTATTGTATACTTGCCTCGACAGATTCACATTCACTTTTGTGTTTTCATACTAGAGGGTGCAAATCATCACGTTGAGCAACCAGCAGGGCTGACCACGCGGATATTGAAGTGAGCCTTGTATTTAAGAAGCCAGGGTTCATTTCTGACAGAACGCAATTAGCTGGCAAGAGATATTTCCCAGTTTCTCATCTTATCTCCAGGTGAATATTGATGTTGTATTTCCATGAGCCTTACCTAATTTCCTTTGATTCGACAGTTTAAGCTTCTGATAAATAGTACTAACATTAGATCATACATCTAAATTGAATAAATATTTGGAATGTTAAGAGAAGTGAGTGATTAAAATTATGTGAAACAATGTGTACATAAATTAAATCAACAAACAGTTTTGAAAAATCTCTCATTTTATTGTAGATATCAACGTTTTCACTTTTTCATAGCTGACAAAAATACATAATACAATATTTTTTGTTAATGTGTTGTTACTAATCATGTTGAGGAATAGGGGGTCAACAAATGTTAATTTTTATATCTTACCAGCACTAAAAAAAATAGTCAATGAATAATATAATTAGTCTAACTTATCTGACACCTCAGCTCAGTCAGTAGCATGTCTGTCTACTGAGCTAAGGGTTCCGGGTTCGATTCACAGTAAGGTCAAAAAATGTATCATTGGTGAAATGTGAGTTTAGCCTTTCACAGTAATGGAATAACTGCCAGGTCTGGATGTTGTGCCTGTCCTAGTCTTAAGTTAGATTATAAGACATATGAAGCTACGACAGGCCTAGCAAGCTGGTAGTGTAAATATATATGGCTTGAATCAAAAACTGACCCAGGCCACAGGTTGGAAACAGTAATGAATGTAGAAAAATAATTAATCTAACTTCTAAGAGCATTACAAAAACAGACTTTTTAAATGAACCCCAACTCTTACTTAAGTTTGGTTAGACTTCCCTTGCTTTCAGCATTCAGACACAGGTAGATATTTTATTTCCTACTTTTAAAATAAATAAATCATAACAGGCTGAGTACCAGCTGCTCTTTGGAACAAATTTACATTTTGACCTCAATCAACTTATAAGTTATCACAAAGCTTATATTTATGAGAAAATAACTAAAAAATAATAATTATGTATTGTGGTCGAAAATCGAGATTTTTTTTTGGTGTGATCTAAAGGCCCGCTGCTGTTCAGCCAAATATTATCATGTTATCCACAGCCCGTCAATAGCCTCAATTTGACACACACACACACACACACACACACACACACACACACACACACACACACACACACAAAGGTTGCCCGTGTCACAGGTATGTTCTTTGAGCCTAATGTGGTCCCACTCAACAGCCACACCCACATGAATGGGACCTCCTGGGCTATAGAAAAGGTCAGGCACAAATTACGTCACACACTCTTAAGGCCCGCATTGGTCGGTCTGGCAAGTTCACTTGGAAGTTTATGGACCACATTGAAGCTTAATGTGTTAAATTACAATTACATTTTATTTTGGATGGTTCAATAGTTCATGGCCACTCTGATATATAATGTTTTATTAATCATAATAATACTAATACTTTAATATTTTTATACACATTTAATAATATTTTGATTAGTTAATTTATATAACTGGAATTTAAGCCCAAAGCCTCAGAAGTGATCAACAAGTTCATCAGAATATACTCCAATATATATAAATTATAAACTTAAGATTTTCTGAATTATTTGGCTTCGTATGAATATATAATTTCTTATTTCCTTAAACTCGTTATCAAAGTAATTATAATTTCATATTATTTTTTAATCATGGTGTAGTAATGATATTTAAGTAAATTTCATTTGCAAAAATTGTTAAAATAAAGAAGCTAACTGTAGTTTAAAAAAAATGGGTTTATTTCGTGACTGTACTCATTTGTTTAAAAACATAATAGTGTTACACTATTGCCAATACAGGTAACATTTCTGATTGCACGCAATTGTTCAGTATTAATTCTTACTCATGTTTAGAGTGCTAATAATTTGAGTTAGCTTTGGAACTAGGTAACAAAATTGTCACTTCATATATGATTAGGAGTTATTCAGTGATAGTGTAGTAAACTTGTAAAACTGCTTTAAATGCTCCATTTTCTAAGTTTTCTAAGTTTGCGATCAATTTTATGGTATTTAGGATTTTTCTTTATGTGGAAACAGTTGACATCAATTT
The DNA here is from genome assembly GCA_902141375.1 of Timema poppense. Taxonomy (NCBI): domain Eukaryota; kingdom Metazoa; phylum Arthropoda; class Insecta; order Phasmatodea; family Timematidae; genus Timema; species Timema poppense. Next base: position 25,845 of record CABFOV010000022.1, on the reverse strand, counting down.
GTGTTATTGATGTTTAAAAGAACCTGAAATAAAATTAAAACATTAAAATCAAACCAACTTAACAAGTATCAATAAAAATATATATTACATAAATACAAGAACATGAGTTTAGTTATCTATCAGCAAGAGTTTATGTTTGAATCCCAGTTAAGGCTAAAAGTGTGTATTTCTCATTGAGAGTAAGAGTTGCTCGGAAAACACAATAATGAGCTATTGAGAGCTAATGATCTAAGCATGTAAAATACCAGAGCAAATAACTATGTATTAGAACTCATAAATTATTTTATGATTATGTAATGCAATAACACTTACAGTCAAAATGACTCAGTCTTCTAAAATCTGAAAGCATGAAACATAGATTAAAATCATATTAAACCGAAACCAACCTAAGGAGACCAAATAGAATATATGATAAATTTATATGAGATCATTTACATTTTAAAATAAATGGTAAAACACAATGGTATATATTTTCTCATAAAAACTAGCAAATCAAACTGGATCAGACATATACTTCGGAGGAATTATCTTCTGCACGACGTCATAGAAGGAAAAGTTGAGGAAAAGAGGAGCTTAGGGAAAAGGATGATTCTAATATTAGATGACTTGAAGGAAAAAAAAACTTCTGGGAGCTCAGGGAGGAGGCAGAGGATAGGGCGCATTGGTGGTCTAAGCTCACTGACAAAATGCATAGATAGACTTGTCGTAAGACAGAACACATAATAATAATCATAAAACTAGCGTATCTTAAAAAAATAAATTTAATAAATTGGTTATCAATAAACTATCATCAAATAAGTTTTCCTCAGGAAAACAAACTTAATATTTTGTTACTCATATTAAATATGGGCCAAATATGAATTTTGAACAAAATTGTTGTATCCATAAAACATATATTCAAAAATAAGTCATTGGTAAATTCCCTTAAATGGTACTTTTTCTTAGAAAAATAAATATCCCTGCTGTATATTTTGGTTGAAAAATGGTTAATATTGGTGAGATTTTCAACTATTTTTAACCAGGTTTAACCAGTTTCATTTGGATTTTATAGCAGGGATATAATATTATTTATAATGTAAAACTCTCCCTGGATATTTATGTTAACAAAACCAGTGAAAAAATCTTTTTTTAAATTTGAATTTTCAAAATTTAGTTTTTAGTAAACAACCCTGAATTTTAAATCTATAATCAAAACTAGATTTCATCTTGAAGTATGATTATATAACATATTAATATAAATTTTAAATAAAGTTAATAAAACTGCTTCAGCCATAGCCCCAAATACAGAAAGACAGACAAAATTATATGACTCAATTTTTTGAGTCAATATACATCATAATTGCAAAGGCAAAAATGTTCACAATTACAATACTTTATTCATATGATAAAGTAAAAATAAAATGTGCTATAACTTTTTTAAATGAATTCATTTTTTAAATATATCACAAAATACAAACTACTACTAACTCTTTTTTAATTGCTCGGCAAACTCCTTCATCCTTGAGAAATTGCTGAAATAATAAAAGTTGGTTGTGTTGTCAATAGAAACAGAAGCCATATTTTGAAAGTCTTCCTTGTTTACATTATGAACTCCAAATGTGAAGATAATATTTCCCGCCCTTTTCAACTTTTCTGCCCAAGTAATCCAAGTTGGAGGTCCATCATTGTCCCTGTCAGTGAGAAAAACTGAAAGAAAAAAAGTACAAGAAAATACAAGTTAAACATCTAAAGGTAAGATTTTCTACAATTTATACAAGCATGTGATATTCTATTGTCCCCTGTGAATTATATCCAAATATGCTAGGTTCACAAAAAATACAGTCACTTTAAAAACACTAGTGATGAACGATTATGTGCAAAAATTATCTTAGTATTGACCAAAGAAGAAAAAATATGATTTTGACACCAAACTTTCCAAGCTTTTATATCAAATTGTATTTTCTTTGTTCTAGTAATGACTACCAATCGCTTAATTAAATCTCCCCTAACAGACACATCTGAATAGCGAATTCTCCTTTATAACCAACACATCTTAAATTTCCTCAGCAAAATAACATAGGCTCTTATAGTAAAACAACCTCCTAATAATTGACTTTTTAATTAACAGAAACATACACTGTTATAGATATATATTTATGTTTAGTAATATCTAAATAGCGGACTTAAATCGAAAACACTAGTCCATTTTTAATATTTTACTGTAGGAATGTCAGGAATGACATTTTCTCACCTGAAGTGTGAGCAGTCCTGCTTTCCCCCTCTTGTTAAGCCCATGTAAAATTAATTATGGCACTTCAAGGTCATACCTCCCACCCCTAACGAATCATCAGCAGGGGGATGTTCCAGTGTCTGGCTGTGCTTGTGCACACATACACAGTACATAAGGCCTACTGTTCACATTTAATTTTATTTGTGTATTGTTCTATGTATTACCGCAATTTGTACACTAAGCTACGTACATAATTTATTCATATGTCATAATTACTCTGCATACAAGACACCACAGTGCAGTAATTGGAGTGTTGTAGATAATATCCACAGTGTAGAGGTTCACATAGATTAAATTATGTGCAAGAAGTATGATTTAAAAATATATATATATATATATTTTTCCAAATAACAGACACCTCTTAATAATGGAGCTTTTTTTTTATCCCTAAAGGTGTCTGCTTCTAAGACATTTCACTGTAATAGAATATAATTTAACACATTGAAATGATAAAAGTATATTTCAAAGAAATGCACCATTATGTGCCTGGATATAGGTTGGGAAACCTCAACATGAAAAAAACAATTGCATTGGAGTCAGTTACACTGTACTTATTGTCAAAACTGTTGGCAAATAAATAAACATATTTATCAAAATACCTTCCTTTACTTTCTTTAGACCATTATGGATGAATTTCCTTAAACTCATCCTACTCTTGCTTATCTAATAGCTTAGGCTGTAAAATAACTTTTTAAATAGAACATCAAACTAAAAGAAATGTGATAATAAAATTATAAACTTTATTTAATTTTGTTCATAATGTTATGATTTTATGGAGTGCTTATAAGGAAATTCCAAGCATCCCCCAAATTTAAGGCTCTATTAAACCTTAGTTTGGTATTAAATTCTACGCCATTACTCACTTATGATGGTCTTATTTTGGGCATCTTGCTCAGATATTTCACGGTCAGCAAGTGCAAGTGCAGAGAGGAAATTGGCCCCTTGTCCTGAATAATCCATTTTCAAAACTTCTTTAAGAAAGTAGCAATGATTTTCTTCATTCAAATTTTGAATGATTCTTGCAGAAGATGAAAATAGTATAAGCCCACCATTGCGTATATTGGACAACCTGAAGATATTAATATTTACAGTTTAATTGTAAAAACAAATTTATCGATAATAGATTTTATGGTAAGAATATGTTTGTGAAAAGCTGCACTCTACAATATAAGTAGCTATTTTATAAAAACGAGATAAAAAAAAGTTTCAAATTGACTTGATTAATATTATTGTTGAAATAAAGATTTAAATTACCTTATTTAGATTTGGTTCTACCATGTAGGGTTAAATTAAATTCTCCAATCAAGCACTTTCCCACACATGTGCATAGTCAGTGAAACATTGTCAAAGCATTGTTGAACTATCTGACAGATAAAAATTATAAGAGTTTTATCTAGAGGTGATGAAATTGAATCTAAAATATATAAGTTGGTTTCAAGCAATTAAATCAACTCGGCTCACAAATTCAAAAACCACACCCATTCTCTAAGGTCAACTATTTTCAACACTTTCTCACGCTTTTTTGTAATCTTGCTGAATTTGTCCATTGTTCCAGTCATATTTCCACTAATAACTAGTAGTAAATACATTTTCATTCATTTGAGGTATTTAGCGTGCACTTTCTGAACTGACTGATTATATCAGCACATGAGAATTTCTATGAGCGAGAGCGATGAAAGGGCCTACCATTTTTGGGGGGAAAGGTATTTTCACCTACCTTACAGGGTTGTTTTACATGCCACAGTCAACATTGGACCGACGGCTTCACTTCCCCTCCAAAGGAAGTTGTGCTACAGATTTTTATAGCTCAAGAAAAATTTGTCGACCCCGATTGGTTTTGAACCCACAAAAATCAGATTCTGAGGCAAGAACTTTACTCTTAAACCACCGAGATCGACATTACAATATCATTGTTATGATAAATATAAATTAAGTGCTCCATCCAAATTTTAAAATGAGCCACTAAGATACATTCATTATAGATTAAATTCAAAATTTGACACAAAGCCAATTTCCAACATGAACATCACAAATACAACACTTTTAATAACTGCATCAATAAAATGAAGAAAGCAAAGTAGTTTGATATATGGAATTAATTTTAGAAAATTAGTAGGGTTATATGAAAGTGAAAAATTACATCTTTATAAATTATAAGAAAATTGTAAGAGATCCCCCTTCTCTCTCTCTCTCTCTCTCTCTAAATGTACCCCCACACTTTATTGTATTGTAATCACTACCAAAGAAAAATGTCCAACCTTTTAGCACTTTAATTTAAAAATTCTTCTCAAAATGAGTGGTAATTGAAACCATCAATAGGGAGGTTATAGCTGCTAATTGCATTGATAGGTTCAATGCCACTTGAATTATGTCAAAATCCTGTCAAGATCATCAAATACTTCCTTCTGAAGTTATAATAATAAGAATAATTTTCGTTTGAGTTAATAGTTAATTTTGTTTCATTATACTTTAATTATACTTAAATAATCTAAAAGTGTGAATTAAACTTGAATATGCATGTTTAATTAAATGCATTTTTGTTTTATGTTATTTTGTTCCTAGGTCTGTAAATACAATTTTATTAGTCTGACCATTGTGAAAACTCAATCAATTATATCTTTCAGAGTTTGATACTACTAGAAAATATATGCCTTGTGTGCTTTTGTTTACATTCTGGTACTGGTACTTCATTTTTATTATCTGTCACAGAAAATAAATATGTTATAATGATTGAACGTAGGGTTGTTTAGTCAACACATGTGTCACTAATGTGACAGTTGGACATCTATAATAGACATAATTTAAGTTTAGGTAGAGCTGAATGATTTTTTTTATATAGAGTAGGAACAGTTTTTAGGGAGAAAAAAAAAATCTTGGAATAATTTACTTACGGAAAAGTATGAACAATATATTCAATTACATTTTTTTCAATCTCACGTTCTTTATATGAAATATCATCCGATTCATGTAAGATAAAAAGTAAATTCCGGTTATGGGCACTATTGAAGAGATTTTTCAACTTTGATTTAAACATTTCTGTGATACTGTAAGCAACTGAAAATAAAATAAAGAAATATAAATAATCTTGCAATAAAATACAAATTATATTGAATAATATTCATCAGTCAGTCAAAATAGAATTAATAATAAAGCACAAATCAATCAAATTTTTTTACTGGCACACTTTACTGTTGATGTGTTGACTATTTGCGACTTAAAATCTCTAATCCAAGGAAATAGTAAGAAGAATGAATTTAGCTGCTTTGGTGTCTGCGGGGTGTAATGCGCTACTCTTGTGTTAGACTAGTCCGCTGAAGACGAGGAGATTGGGTTCAATCCCAGTCAGGTGCAATGAGGATGGTTTTTTCTATAAGGGTTCTCCACTCTATCTGCACAAATGTGGATGCACTTCCACTCAATTGAACCTTCCTAATCCCTAAACTATTAGTGTAATTAGTACATAGGTTTATAACCTGAATGGGTAGTAAGATGCTGTGCTAAAAATAAATTAAATAAATACACCAAACTGGGTATCACCAAAAAAAATGCCCGTCTTAGAGTAAGACTTTATATACTTGAAAGCTAGCTACTTTCTTCAAGGACTGTACATAAGTACAGATACTCACGTGAACATTTAGGAGTTTGTTTGATGTTTTTGGGACTACTAAGCCATTTACCATCTGATCCACATACCAATCGGTGTGGCCCTACAATTTGTGCAATACTTTTGCAATATGGGACACACTCCATCCCAACAGTTGCCCGTTGGCCGACATAGCAGGTACTTCTTTTCCAATGCAAGTAGCCATCATGGGGAAGCAAGGGACATGTAGAGATATTCTCCTCTTTCTTTGTTGGTTCCGGTGAATGCAGAAGTTGAAATATATCGTAAGATGATCTCCTTCTTCGAACACTGAAAGTTAAATTGTTTTCAACATCTTTCAACATATTCTTGTCCTCGATTTGTGTAGTGATCTTTTCAAAGGCATTTATTGATGCCTTGGTATCAGTTTCATCAATAGTTGACCAATTTGAATCAACTGAAAACAATTGATGAAAAAAAAAATTTAATCAAACAATTTGATCACAAGATTACTTAAGAGTTGGGTGGTACTGTATGTAAGAATAAGAAAAAGTTAGTAACATATATGTACATGGTTTGCTTCCAGCCACATTTGTTTGCTCGTTTGTTTATTAATTTAGACCATATTCAGATATGTGTTTAAAATAATTGTGTTTAGTTATAATTACTGAACACACAAGTGAAATCATTAGCATTAAGGATAGTTTATAACTATCTCCAAATTACTCATACCTTGCTCTCTTCCACACTACCAGTCATTTGAAGACTGCATTTTGAGTCAATCAAGATTTAAATGTTTTTTTTTTTTTTTTT
>CABFOV010000022.1:0-19133 GCA_902141375.1 Timema poppense | reverse complement strand
GTCATTGTTTTAACACCAATATTTACTTTAAAAGAGCACAACTGTTTACTATTTTTGGGGTTTCTTTTTTGTTCAAAATACTACATCTTTATGAATGGAGCTACTCCTGTAAATTATTACCTAGGGCATAATAAGATTGATTTTATAATAAATTTGCTTGTTTTAATAAATCATAAAATATTTCACAACTGCATCAATGGGCATGCAGGCTTAGCTATCATCATATCCTGGTCTGTTATGTCGATTACAGGGAAATTGGGGTTCACATCCTGGATGAGTATAATGAGGTTAGTTTTCCTTAAATGTTTTTCCACTTTCCGCCACACAAATATGGGTATATTTCTTCTAAATTTTAACTTCCTCATTCCTAATCAACTAGTAAAGATATGTTGCTAGCTCAGGATGGTGGTTCGACAGGGTGCAAACCTATTAAAAACCAACAAACAGTGAAATATTTTATTTCAGACATAGTTTAGTTTGAAACCTCATGTGATTAGTTTAAAGTTATTGATTAAATGTGTTTTTATGTTTTTTAAACTATAGGGTGACTTTTATCTTGACTGTTAAGTATATAAACTAAACTGTAATTTGAATAATGTCAGTATTGTGTGTACAATGAAAAGTACGGGCAATTAAAGGGTAATTAACGGTAATTAAAAATACACGTGTTTCATTTAATAAAACCTCCAGTGATAGAGTTGTCACATACCACATAGAAAATGAATATTTTGCCTAATTTAAGAGTTAGGCTTTACTTCATAGTGTGTTCAAATCTGGCTTATATTAAGATATCAACAACTTGCACTAAGGTTGGCTTTATCACACACTGGTACTGTTTTTATGTATTCTCCCCTCAGACAAATATTAGTGCAGTTTTCCTTACTACCTGACTTGGTCATTTTAACTTCACTTGTCATTAATAGGCTTGTATTTTAAAATAGAGAAACAATGTAAAAGGATATAAAGAGCTTTAAAAGGACAATAAATACTAACTCCTCAATTTAAACTATCAACAAAGCTACATGCTGAATGATTGTTATGACAAATACTTACATTTAATAACTTGGCTTTTCACATATAACACTATACACACAATAATTATACTTAATTTCATATTTGAACATCATTCAAGTCATTTAAAATCTTACTAATATTACTATTTTCAACATTATAATGGTTATAGTCTCCTAAATTCCAGGAGATGAAATTAAGAGAAAAAAACTTGTAAATTCTATCTGTTTTGTAATCTTATATCAAAGTTAAATGTTCTCATATTTTATTGCTATGAACAATTTTTATAGCATATCATTTTATTATTATGTGTGTTATACAAGCCATATGTTTTATTTAATGATGCCTAGCAACTTTGAAAACACATTTAATCAAACTTGAGTCAATATTTTAAGTCCTAAATAAGCACCACGCTTAAAAATTTCAGAATACAATGAAAAGTAAAATCGTCTAAAATTTGTGCTGATCACAATTTTCAATGTAAATGTTTCATTAGTACACCAAATTATCGTTCCTAAGCTATTTATTTGAAATTCAAACTAAATTACTGAATGAGATTACGTGCAAGTGTTTGTAATAAAGTGCAAATAAAGTATATACTGTGGGGTTAAAATAATTGTTCATTGTAGTAAATAAGTATTAAGGACACATTTGATGTTATGGCATAGAATCCTGTTCAAGGAACATAAGTTATTTCATTGAAACTTTCCGAATTTACATCAAACTAGAGATTAGGTATGTATTATGGTATGTCAAAAAATGAGTTGCAAAATTGTTTTTAAGATATAAATTTTGGTTGAATTGTATTACCTAAGATAATATTACTATACCATTAAGAATAGGGGTAGGTGGTGTATTTGAAAGTGCGGCAATGAACTTTCAAGCTCTTAATGCTATAGAGTATACCATTGCTAATGCGTTTTAATAAATAAGCTATTATATTATATTTTCAGTCTAATTCCAATTTATTCGGGATTTTGTTCCTTAAAAATATACTAAAAGAATATTAAAAGGTTAGGCTCAATGTTTGTTTAATACCTGTGCATGTTGAGTTAACTGGTGTTTTTAACATTCCCAGTGAAAAATAAACAACTATAAACACATTTTCAAACATCTTCATGGTTATTATCCTTAGAAAGGTTGACTTAAGCATAGAAAATAGCTGGACAAATTGATTAAATTGAATAACTGTATTAATTTATTTTTAAGTGAACTGTTAAAAAAACATGAAACAGCTATACGATAGAGTTCTTTGCAGTTTATAACTTAACAGTAAAGGAAGAAATAAAAACCAACTCATAAACATTTCTCAGTCAATTTATTCTTAAATTTATTACAAGAACATAAAAGTTTTATTACCCAAGCAGAATAAAGGTAAATAAAATTGACATTATAATGATAATTTAATTTCTTAATGTGATTGTTCATTTTTTGTTGATTTGAAAACCAAATAGTTTATAGAATTATTTACAAGAAATGTGCAATATATGTTATTCATATGATTATAGATTAATAAATTATGGATGATAAATTAATAATATAATACAACTGCCAGAGGCGCCAGCCAGGGGAAACAGGAGGGCAATTGCCCCCCTGAGATTATGTAAATATTAAAAGTTTGAAACATTTTTCATATGTTTTATCTTATTTTCAGAAGACAAGGCTTCCTTTAAAAAGCATCTTTTGAGGATTCAATTTAATAAATTTTCCCGGGGGAGGAACCCCTACTATACTAGTGGATATTCCATACCTCCCAGCCCCCTGGTTTGCCCCCCTGCAGAAAAATCCTGCAGGCACTCTTGATAACCACTAATATATAATATAATATAATCGCTAACTATTTATTCATAGGAAGATCAATTAGGCACTTAAAATCAAAATAAGAGTAGGTAGTTAATGTAAAAACCATTTTGTGTTTTCAAAAAATAAAATGTTTGCATAGGAAATAATGTTTTCAAAATGGCATCATTAGATCCATAAATTACACTGAGAAGTGGAAAACACTCTGCCATATACTGAAACAAAATAAAAATACAACTTTACACATAAACACGTTAATAAGCTACAGTTTAAAAATATAATACATATAACTATTTTCAATCATATTTTTTCCCCCTGTGTGTTTTGTTTTCTCTGTTATTTGATATTATCACTGTAGATTTTCTTTTATTTCCCTATTTAGAAAATTAAGTTATACAATCTATACTCTTGTTTTATGAATTCCAATAAAAACAAATTTAAGTCGGTAGATGTGTCAATATTAAGTTATAATTTTCAAGAGCAAATATAATCTCTCTATCCAGTGGCTGCAGTTTAATTAGGAGCAGTATTCCTTATTTCCCTGTGTATACCATATTTTGTTTATCCCTTATTTCGGTACCTATCATTCTTTTTTGTACCTTCTTTCAATATGTGAGATTTAAAAAAAAAAACTGAAGCCCATAAGGGTAAATACTTAAACTACCCATGACATAGTAAAACTTTGTTTAGTATAGTATTAAATGAAAAATAGAAGCTGTATGACAACTATTTTCATTGTTGACATGTCAACCTGGGTCTATCCGTGAGTTGAGATAATCTCTTAGCTTCTTGTTCCTTAAATTAAAAAAGTTACACCTGGACAAGGGAATCAAAGCTGAGACCTTTGGCTTAAAATACCACTGAGCTATCAAGGAGATGTCCGGTGCCCAGGGTCATTCTTCACTCATATTTTAAGGCAGAGTCTGTAATGAACCTGCAGAAATCGTCAGCTAGCAAATGTGAGATCAATTAGGATCACGAGCTATCAGATAACGCAGCCACCTACAAATCGGGAGGGCTTTATTCTGCCAATGATACAATGACAACTGTATGAATGTGCATATTTTATCATTTTTACAGGTTCGATTCCCGTATCCAAGTGTTATTTTTTCATTTAAAATAATATGATATTTAGATACGGCTATAATCATACTTTACAACTACAATAGCTCAGCTATTTGGTCCAGCTTACTATTTGGCTTCTAACCTTAATTATCAGTTTTATTTGTGACCTTACTTTTCTCTAGGTTAAGTCCCAAGTTTGTGAGTTCCGATGAGTTGGCAAGCTTGAGGAAACACAAGTTATTGTTAAATACTGACGCCATGTCTTCTAGCTGTGCCCTGTCAGAGTTTCCCACACCGATAGTGTACACAACATGACCATTATGTTTCAACGTATCCACATACTTTACCCAGTTATTCTCCTGGTCTTGGTCCACTGTGTTTGTAATAAAGACTGAAATTAAAAAAAAAAAAATAGCTTATACAGATAGTTTAAAAAAACATTTAAAGGCTGAAAATAACATGTTCAAAGGCTTCAGAGCATTCTTGTTATCATAGCAAGTAGACTAGAATTGATATTTTTTTGATCATGGTCAACAAATAAATAAATTATTACATATGACAAAAAATTTGTAAATATTGTTTCTTTGCCAATATGTATGGACATATTTAATAAAATGAAATAATTGTTGTATTTTATTGATTGGGAAATAAAATTAGTCTAATAAAAATAACCATTCTAAAATGTAATAACTCCACAAATTAAAATGAAAAAAGAAATATATATATATATATGTATATATATATATACACTTACAAACAATTACTTTCTTGTTAATATGATCAAATAATTTAATTTGTTTGATCGCCTCGTTGAATCCTATCGAGAAATCTGAATTAGGCTCGCCCATCTGTTGATGTGCATGCAACGTCCTGATGAAATGACATTTGTTGCTTTCTGATATTTCAACAATGACTCTGGCATTTGTGGAGAAAGCTATCACTCCTGCCTCAGTAAAATCAAATATTCTAAAAGAAAAACAACACAGACATCATTTGGCAACTATGTAAAGAAAGCCGACTAAATATTTAACCAATATCAACTTTGTATTAACAGAATGTGTATAGTTTGATTTCTTGAGAAAGTAACTTTTTTTTTACAGTTAGAAAAGTCATTAAAATAATTTTCATATATTCATACATCAAGTCATGTAATCTTAAATGGTCATGTTTTACAGAATCAATACCTATAAAATGATGATGATAATGATGATAATTATTATTATTATTACAATAAATTATGTTTTTTCTAAAAGTGTATTCCTACTAGAATTCTACCATGAATAGTAAAAATTAAATCTTTCTTTGCTTACGGATTTGATCGTAAATTTTCTATAAACTTCAATGATGCTCTGAAATCTGTTTCATTGATATTTGATTCTTCGTTAATGACAAACAGCACCAAAGGATAGTTGTATAGTTCCACCATTTTCTTTAAGGTTTCATCAAGCTTGTACGCAATTTCTTCTAAACCTAAAAATGATCTTTGAGTTATTTTTTGAATAATATGTATGCACTTTTCAAATGATATGTTTGTAGAAGTTTATAAAACACAGTTAATGAAAAACAGATACCATACAATAATCTTGTCATTGTTTAGAGACACGTTAATATTCTATATATAAATATTGGAATTGAGATGGAAACTATTATTTATTTATTTGAGGTATTTAGGTGCACTTTCTGGACCAACTGATTATATCAGCCCATGAGAATTTCTATTATATAGAGTGAAAGAGCCTACCAATTTGTATGAGAAAGTTATTTTTATATAACTTTGAGGGTTCGTTTACATACCACAATCGACATGAGACTGACGGCTTTACTTCCCCACCTAAGGAAGTTGTGCCACATATTTTTATCAATCAAGAAAAATCCATCAACCCCGGATGGACTTGAACCCATGAAAATCAGGTACTGAGACAAGAACTTTACCCCAAGACCACTGAGTTCGATGAGATGTAAATTAAATTCCTGGCTACTTTTGTATGGTTACAAATTATTTCAATTTATAGCTGTGAATTTAAATTTGCCAAATTTAATTATGCTCTCTACATTTAATTATTATTTTCACTGCACCATGCATGGGCTATTCACATTTAACTATGCTAATGAGGTAGGTGTGATAAAAATAAAATTTAGAGAAAATGTAGCCATATTTGGGTGGACGGAGGATGAAAAACCATTTAAGAAAAACTGCCCACAATATACCCAGGTGAGATTTGAATCCATACCTTGCTAGATGCCAAACTAATCAAACATGATATTTAGTTTGTGTATTCACAGATGTAGGTAATTAATGATTTATTTTAAGCATTGCTAAATGTATTAGCAAACAATATTAATATTAACATATTATTATTATTATTATTATTATTATTATTATTTAGCACCACATCTTACTACCCGTTCGGGTTATACGCTTTAAGTACTAATTACGCTAATGGATTAGAAATTAGGAAGGTTAAATTAGAGGAAGTGAACCCGCATTTGCGTGGAGGGAGAGTGGGAAAACATTTAGTAAAAACCTCCCCCAGTTCACCCGACCGAGATTCGAACCTCGATCTCACCGTCCTCAGCAGTCGATTTCAACACGACTAGCGCGTTAGCCAACTACACCACCGAGGCGGGTATCTAATAACATAAAATTACTTTCATCTCTCCGGTAAAGAATTTTAACACGTCCAGGGGATTTATGTTTTTTTGAGTCTCACTCGGACGCGCTTAGCGAAGATTTATCAGAAAATATGTGACCAGTTCAAAGTCCCAAGCATTTATAATAAAGGTAACTCCATCTTATATAAAATAAGCAATGGAAATAAAAGTAAATCACCATATTGGTGGTCACATGCATCTATTAACAGGAATATCTAAGTTTCCTGTGTAGGCGTACTAAGGGTGTTTTTTTACCAAATGGTTTTACTTTCCATCCAAACCAATGCAGGTACATTTCATTTAGAATGCTACCTTACTCAACCCTATTCCAGTAACGTAATTAATATGTGCATATAGCTCAAATCGGTACTGAGACGTTAAAAAAAAGTTATCAACTGTCGATACATTTTTTTGACCACAACCATCCAAATAACAGTTTACTAATGCACCTACTAAGACATAGTGGGCGTGTAGTAATGTCATGTGGTCTTGTCCACTTGGTATTGTTGCAATACATTCTACTTGCTCCATACAGGCTTGTACCTTCCTCGGTACACTTGGTGTTGCACTCTGTACCACTGGGAACTCTGTTGTGAGTGCACAACATTGGCATCCACGACTCGTCATGATCTGTGTGGAGGCCTTCGCAAGACTCGGACCCTGTAACAGGAATACCTATAGAACTTGGAAAAAAAACAACTTGTGTGGCTTTATTGCATGGAGACTGTTAACAAAACCTTGAGCGTATACGTCCAGTAAACAATTCACAAGAATAAACCAAGACATGAAAGATCCTGCCATGGATTTAAAAATATACTCTATTTTATATATAATGTAGAGTTATAGTTGGGCCATCAACGACCTGAAACATAGCATTTTAAGAAACTCCTAATCAAACTGTGATTACTTGCTTATCAAAAAATGAAATCAAACTTTTAGACTAATAAAATATCTTTATTTACTATATAGTGAAGATAACAATACATTCATTTTTACTTTCTCGCTATCTTACAGGTAGATAAAGTATAGTGATCGTCAAAAAAAACTCAAGATTTTGATGAATCTTGACGTTTCATGAACCCCGAATCCAAAAAAGTTTCTGTCTGTCTGTACCTCTAAATAGAGCCTAAACTATTTTACTGATTGGGCTAAAACTTGGTATCTAAGGTTTTCATAGTATTGCCTTGGTTTTTTTTTTTTTAATTGGGTATCTAACCCTAAAATTGAGGGTAGTCTACTGAAGGAAAAAAAAGAGAAAAAGTCGATTTTCTCAAAATAGACTAACGATTTTGATTAAATTTTAAATAATAAATATTACAAACAAAATGGCTTCTCTCAATATTTCGGAAAAATGACTTTAAGACCTTCGCCTTGATACGTAAATTATATTTTTTTTTTATAATATCTCCTAAACTATTTGAGATATGAAATTACTTATCATTACAAATATATAGGTCTCTTTATCATACAAATATTTTATAAGAAGCATATTTTTATAAAACCAATAACTTTCAAGTTATGTGCAACTATATATATATATTTTTAACTTTTAGAACACAAAAGGTAAAAGTATTGCGACCGCAAAAGAAAATCTAAACTGAAATGTTGATGGATGTCGACATCTCAAGACCCCCCAAACCCTAAAAAGTGGTCTTTGCAATGATATCTGTCTGTGTGTCTGTTTAAACTTAAAATTAAGAGTAGTTCAAGAAAAGGCGAAAAGTTAAAAAATTGATTTTCTCAAAACTGACTACAACGATTTTAATTAAAATTTTTATCAAGGTGTTGATTAAGATTATAAATAGACTGGCTATATTCATTTTCCTATGGAAATGAATTTTAGGCTATTTTACAGAAGCAGAAACTTATGTATCTCCACAATTTTTTGAAATACTAAATAACTTATCATTGCAAAATTGTAGTACTATTAAAAATAAAAACTTTTATATGAAATATATTTCTATAAATCCAACAGTTTCTGAGATATTGGCAAATATATTAATACAATTTTGTGAGCTTTAGTTGTAAAGAGATACTACTTAAATTTTAACGCAATAATTCTCCACTGCCATAAAGTAATTAAATATAAATAAGTCTCTAAAAGTTTATGTTGTATTTTCTTTAACCTCTTAGGAGAAATTTTTGTACAACAATGATCTATATCCACTCAATAGTCAATATGTACATTTTTTATTGGTCAAAATGTATAAATGAGGTATTTAATAGCAATGCGATGGCATGAAGATTTGCAACACCTAATAAAATTTCAAAATTTTTAACCGGAAGTTGAAATTTTAATACGAAGTGTTGACCCTTGTGGACCCAACATTGATCTTTTTTTTTATCAGTCCAAACATACAAATGAGGACATTAATTCTTTAAATAACAGAATTATAAAATTTAAAACCGGGACTAAAAAAAAAGTTTTAATAAGTATAGTGCAATTTATGCTTGAGTTTGCTATTGTATATTATGTTGTTTCACATATATTACGAGTTTTGAGTAAATATCACCATTTTCAAACAATAGAGTGAGAAAGTCGGTGTGGAGTTCCGTACCATTTATTTTACTTAGATTGATTACAATTAGGTTTAAAATGTTCAGTGAAACAAATAACGTGCAGAACTTTACCAGATTTTTCCCAACTTCCAGTTATATCCAAGAAAATATGGTTGTTCTTGGCTCTGTCGAATTCCCATGAAGTGTAGTTGTCAGCAATGTCAAACACACCAGTCTTCTTCACGCTATTCCGTCTACCAATGATGTGAGAGTAAGCATTTTGTTGCTATACAGGTTCATTATTTGGGAAATAATTCTATGAATTAGGTGAACATTCATTTTAGCTTACACTATATGTTCTAAACTTCTATAATTGCAAACACGTTAACAAAGTTACTAAACATTTTAGTTTTATAGAGATGGCCACATTTATAATATCAAGTTAGAGCATTTTGAAAAAAGTATTTAGGGCACAAATGCAGGTTTTACATTTATAAATGACTAAAATATATATAAAACATGTAATTTTCTAAACATTAGATCATAGTTTATTTTTGTGTATAAGTAATACCAAATGAGGATGTAAAAATTTAAAATGACTAATATTTTTCATGTGGTATAGTTTATTAATTATTTCTAACCCCTTCACAGACTTCCACCTCATAAAAGTAGAAGGGAAGTTTTTATTAATATACTTTACGCCAGTGTACTAGCTATTATTATTTTAATACATTTTAACGTCTGTTGTATGAAATCATCTTTTTTATTTTTTTATGGTGTTAGAATATATTGTGGGAAAAGAAACATCCTCAGTGCAACCATAGCCAGGATTCAAACTGTCCCATTTAGAGTCAATAGTCGAACACACTAGCGCCGAGTTAACTCTACCTGGACATTAAACCAAGTTAAAAGTATATGAGACCAGAATGAGGGTTGTATTTAATAAAATTCACAGAAATCAGATTTAATTAAATCCATGCCAAGTGCACTCGGCCAGGATTTAAGCCCTGGTCTTTATAGAGTAAACTTAGGTA
Organism: Timema poppense; assembly: GCA_902141375.1. Classification (NCBI taxonomy): domain Eukaryota; kingdom Metazoa; phylum Arthropoda; class Insecta; order Phasmatodea; family Timematidae; genus Timema; species Timema poppense. Next base: position 9,072 of record CABFOV010000022.1, on the reverse strand, counting down.
GTAGAAATGACAATTACAGTAAACTATAAATGTTCACCCGCCTTGGTGGCATAGTTGGCTAACGCGCTTGTCGTGTTGAGCTCAACTGCTGAGGACGGAGAGATCGAGGTTCGAATCTCAGTCGGGTGAACTGAGAGGGGTTTTTCCTAAATGGTTTTCCACTTCTCCCTCCACGCAAATGCGGGTTCACTTCCTCTAATTCAACCTTCCCAATTCCTAATCCATTGGAGTAATTAGTACTTAAAAGCGTATAACCTGAACGGGTAGTAAGACGCGGTGCTAAATATTATTATTATTATAAATGTTCAATTGATTACTATTTTCAGAGTGTAGCACTTAAACTGATACTTACCATACTATTGATAACCTGAACTATAAGAACGGAATGTACTATCCACAGATTAGCTAATGCCATAGTATCTAAGTAACAACACCTTGTATAAAAGCTCCAAGAGATTGATACAACACTTTAATAAGGTTGTGTGTATATCCCAGACGAGTAAGTGATACTTGAAGCCAAAAATATATACATATTAAAATCCAAGTTAGAACAACAGATTTTTTTTTTGTAGCCGTACCACATAGTAGCCATCAATAATCAATTACATTGTTTTAATACTGTAATGATACTTAGAAAAATGTTACTAGCAACTTTCAATTCAATGTCCACCATTTCAAAACTTTTAATTTTCCTAGTTTCCATGTTATCTGATATCTTTATTTTAATCAAACATATAGCATGTATACTTAACAAAATATTACCACTAAATAAATCATTTGATGTTAAGTTAATTGAAAGGTAGGCCTATAGCTGTTTCAATAAAGTTCTATATTTCAACTTTCTGAGTGATTTTCCTAAAAGCACACTTAAGGCTTGAGAAAAAAAATGTGACTATTTTCTTCTTCTTCTTCTTTCTATAAAGCAACAGTTCCCAAACCGTGGTGCGTGTACCATGAGTGGTACATACAAATTCTTACCAGAGGTACTCAGTGAGAAGTTAAACAAAACAAGCAAATTAAAGCTGTAAAAAGATATTGCCCCATCAAATCTTTTAAATATATTTGTATGAAGTCAAACCAAAAGTAAAACAGATTTAAAAAGTGGTTGAAGGGGTGGCAACACTGATTATAGCTCAGACAACTGGTGCAGCTGCGCAGGCTGTGTTGTTATATCCCTGGGCACCATTAAAAATATACTAAAATAGTAACTATTTAGCATTATCTTGGTGGTATTCCAAATTACAGAAATTGTTAGGGTTTTACGCCAGTCAAAAAGTTTGGGAACTGATGCTTAAAGTTTATTGATAGACTATTAATATATAAGGATTGTTTTGTTGAAAGCCCAATGCAATAATTTTTTTGATCCACTTGTCTACCGTTATTACTTTTGAACTAGTGGACCAATTCTAAACAAACTTTAGTATAAAACTAAATTCCTTGGGTAATAAGTTTAACTATTGTATGTATTAAATTCACTAAGTGAATATGCAAGACAAATTATAGGTGACATGTGTGTAATGACATTTCAGAGAACTGATACAAGCCCTAGTTTCAAAGTTTGATTTCCAAGACAAATTTAATCGTAAAGGTCACAAAATTAAAAAGAAAAGAAATTAAGTGTTTTAGTACCAGTAGTGACGATTAGTTGATTAAACTATTGAGACAATGTGAATAGAATGAGGATGGTAAATTTTTAAGGAAATGAATCACGCCCTTGCCTGTAGGAAGAACAGGAAACTAAATATGAAATGTGGCAAAAAAAAAAACCAAAAAAACAATCAAAACAATGATAGCAGAGTCAGTCTATGATCAAACACTGGCTTATTCCTTCTGAGTCAGGTGTGACTACTACTCACATACTTCTGTATTATTTTGTTATTAGCTCTCAAAAAGTGTACAAAGATATTCTATGCACCCAGAAAAAGTATCGTTTGTAATTATATGTGCCTACATATTTCTCGTGGTCAGAGCTCCTGGTTACATATCCAGAGGTCCCAGGTTCAATCCCCGGCGCTTCCAGATCTTCTGTGAAGCAGTGGGTTTGTAATTAGGTCAATTCAGCCCTGTGAGGACAAATGAGGAGCTACTTGAATGAAAAAGTAGTGTCTCCAGTTTATAAAACTGAGATTAACAGCTATAGGGTTCATTGTGCTGACCCCATGACAACTTATATCCGCAAATGTTGGCACTATCTCTGCCAACAGACAGTGGCCGCTTGTCGATTGTGAGTTGACACCATGGAGTTGTTTTTTACATATTTTTTAATAGATGCGCAAGCCTTGTCTTATTTTTATCTTGTGCCCAGCTCAGATCGTTCGACCGTGTATATGCATACTGAGCTTAGGGTCCCAGGATCAATTTCCAGGATAGAATTTTTTTTTTTGTAAAATTGAGAGTTTTATTTTCATAGTGATGAGTTTATGTTCAAGGGACTGTATGTTATGCTCAGCCAAAAATCACGTTCCTTATTTGGTAAAGCATGTGCTGATATCAGTCATTTCAGAAAACTTTTGAAAATAATAATAATAAAATGATGGTATCATAAATACCAGAAAAAAATCAATAAAAAAAAAATATCTAGCCTTTTCTGGTTCAGAGTTTTAAATTCAGTGAATAAATTATTTAATAATAACAATAACAATAATAATAATAATAATTATGATGATGATGATAAAATAATAATAAGAAGAAAAAATAATAAGAATAATAAGAATAATATAATAATAAGTTACATACCCAAACTGTTTTCTTATTTTATGGAGTTATAAAATGTAATAGGTTTATGTGTATACGCTATCTACAGTAGGAGAGGTGGTGACAGCTATCAGAAAGTTCTTTATTGCAAATATTGGTTAATAGTAGTTATTGTCAACTTATTCAGAGATAATTTTTGATTATATAGTATTACTAAGAACATAATAATTACCGGTTTCGATGGTCACGTGGTCAAACGCACTACTCTCGCAGTAGACTAGACTGTTGATGACAGGGAGATTGAGGTTTGAATCTTGGTCAGGTGTACAGAATGTGGTTTTTCCTAAATGGTTTTCCACTCTCTCTCTCTCTCTCTCTCTCTCTCTCTCTCCACACAAATGTGAGTACACTTCCTATAAATATAGCCCTTTTTATTCCTAAAACCACCACAGTAAAGTAATAAGCATACAACCCAAATGGGTAAAAAGACAAGGTGCTAAAAAAATCCAGTTAGGTTGACATTAGCAACTTCTAGTCAATGTTTGCAATAAAGAACCTTCTATTAGCTATCACCACCTCACCTACCATATGTAGCATATGGGTATAGCTTCTATTTATTAGCCATATGCTTGTGCGAACACAAAAATATAATAAATATGATAAGAATTAAAACAAATCTCACAACTATATAATTTCATGACTTTATTAACATACCAATAGAATTAAAAAATCAATGTACAATTTTTTGTAATTCATTTTGCGATTTAGTATTTTGTAATACTATTCATGACCATCTTCAATTTCAAATATCTGGGACCCTTTTAATCACCTGTAAAATAAAAAATAAGTTAAATAACTAATGCAACATTGTTCAGGGAAGGTCTCAACACTATAAACCAATAGCTTATCTACACATCTACTATGAAAGCTTATCCAATTTTCATAGGAAGGGCCTTATCTGACAGCTAGAGATGTTACCAGATCTACATATTCATATATCAAGTTATGTTATCATCAACTATCACTTTTAATAAATATTATCAATGCCTATAAAATAACACCAATACTGCTGTAATATGTTATCAATATTGACCGCAAAAAAAAAGTAGGTATTTTCCTAAAAGTTTCTTCCTATACAAATTGGAATATAGCTTATTTCCACTAAGGTAAATCTTATAAAATAGGGCCATAATGTAATAAGTAAGGGTGAATGGCGTGTACAACCAAATATCAAAACACTTATAAGCATAGTGCAGATATTTTCTCTATTTTAGGGTAAAGTAAGCTTTGAATCCCAATTTAAAAAAAAAGCCAACCAAAGCAATTCACAAGTGCATAATATAGCCATGTTTTTCAAAGCCATAATGTAAAGTGGTTAGGGATTTTTGATTTTTTAACACTCGAACATTTCATTAATATTTTTTATTTTTCAAATCAATGATTTTTCATTTTTATAAAGCCTTTGTTGCCTAGTTTTGTCAAAATTTATAGTTATTTTTATTACCACTCGGAAGCTTAGGGCTATTTTTAGACTACATATTTGTTAGAATCAACTAAGGGGCGAGTAATCACGCAAAGTAAGAGAAATGTTGTGTGAATTCCAGCCAATCAGTGTGGAGAATCTTGTCTTCTAGGAAAAGGAGACGAGTAGTTTAGCATGGTGACGCTGATTCACCACCAACAGTTCTTGAAGAACAACAATGCTAATTAGACGTGTCAGATAAATTCCTGTTTTTCTGCATGTTGAATGTTAACAGGCACAATGGGCCGATTATGAGTGGAAAGGGGACTGTCGGGGTGGTCCACATAATTTATAACCAACCATGAATATTTGTCTTCGCTAATGTTACTATTATATAATGCACCTCAAGGTTTTTTTTGTTTGTTTTTTCTAAGTATATTGACATCGATTTACTAAAAGTTTACTAAGCAATCCTGTAACAATTTCCTGGTGTCCCATCCCCACCATATGATAATTATACCCCAAGAGGAGAGTTCTTTGTGCTTTACCATCAATAGCATTGAGAGCCATGGACCAAAGAACTTCAGAAGAATAGTGAAATGAGCAATTAGGCACAATAATTTGAGTTTCATAATGGATGATTTCCATTAATTGTCAACAGCTGTTATCTTGAACTTGCATAGATGATTTTATTTTATTGAATGTGTTAATATGCACACTAATCTATCCTCTAGATGTGTAAACTTATGACTAAAAACTACCTGAGATATGTGTCTGGTTTTAGTTTGTCATAATTTCCTTTAGTGAAGTGCGCTGACAATTAATGATGCAGACAATTTGAGCTAAGAAAACAAGATGCTAAGTGTAGGTATTTAAGAAATTTGCCAGCATTCACCTAAAGCAAATATAGAAAACAAACATTTTATAAATAAAATGCCTAATACACAGTTGTGTATTCCCACATATGAGTAAAGGAAATAATATGCAATAAATATAATCCTTTCTTTACCAGAAGTGATGACGCAGAGAATGATTAACGCACCAATGAAGAACTTCAAGAATCACCTTTAGAACCTACAGGAGAAAGAAGTAATATTTCTACTTTAGAAGATTTGCGAGAAAATAAATATCTTGCTTATTTATTTATGTTGATGAAGTGAATTAGTGACATCTGTGATTATAGTAGGTACTAATCTGTTTAAAGAAAAAAAAAAGTTAAATGTATTTGTTAGAAGAAACTATAATCAATTAATCAATGTCAGTTGATTATTTTCAGTTATTTTTTGTTTTGAGCCAGAAAATAAAGTTACAATTTAAATAGTGTTTTTTTTAACTCAGTATAAATACACACATCAAAAATGTCATTATACATTACTCAATACCTCGACGGGGGGAAAAAAAAATTATGAGCCATAAATAGAAATTATAAAATTGTATGACTATTGAGCATAACAAAAATGCATGCTTAGACTAAATTCTAAGATTGTGTTTGAACTTTAATGGTGTCATATTAATATTATAAAATGTGTATTTGAATCACACTACTTACAATCAACTGCAAGAACTTTGCGGTATTCTGAAAAATAAACAAAGTAAAAAATATTAATAGAGATTTGAAAAGTTATATTTCAAATTTATCATATAAGTTAAGATAAAATATGTTAAGAATTGAAGTAATCATATATGATGGGCTAAAATGTATTTAGGTATATTTAAAGAAAATTAAAAGTATTCAGTCCAATTATAATGAACTAAAATCAATTGCTAGAGGAAATTTTGTAGTATTAGAAGAGACGCTGAAGAGGAAAAGATTGCAGGGTTAGGTCATGGGATGAGAATGGAGGAGGACGGAATGCCTAAGAAAGTCTTAAAGAACAAAGAGAAGGGTTGAAAACCTATTGGAAGACCACGGACAAGTTGGCTGGACCAAGTGCAGAAGGACATAGAAGCTATAGGAGTGAACTAGAGACATGTGGCTGGGGGGGAAGTTTGGAGAATTCAACAGGAATGGAAGAGGATGTGCTAGACGACCCGCAGAGGTAGAAACATTGAATGGTGATGATGATGATTGTATTAATAATGATAATGATTATATTAATAATGATGATGATGATTACCTTTCCTGATGGTGGTTGAAACGGAATTGAAGTCATTGATACTCTTGAATCCATAGAATAGCAAGCGGTTGTTGGGCCCTACTGAAGCTATCTCCTCTAACTGATTCCTGATGAATGAACCGATGCCGAAAACATAAATCATAGTGCCACTTTCCTTCATCCTCTCGGCTACAAAGGTCCTATTGATTGAGCCTTCATCAGAACCTTGTGCGATCAGGACTAAATGGGAGATAATAACAATAATATAAAAAATACTTCGTTATAGTTGTTAATTAACTATAAAATGAAAACAATTATTTAAACTATCCTATGACTTATATTATTCCTCTAAATATATTATTCTATAGAATCCTGTACATTAAAATGAATGTTTTGACAATTTGGATGAAATAAAATTTGTATAAAAGAGTGTCTTCAATTATTATTTTGTTCTCATTTTGATGTTTTTAAAATCATATTTGTGTTATTAAATAATATAAAATGTACTTGAATGATATTGTAACTATATCTTAAAGCTATGAGTTAAGTTTTGAAATGAAAAAGTTAAGAAATATCAAGAAAATTGAATCTTTGGATGCTTAGTACTAGAATATTTTTTTCATGAGAAATATTAAAAATAACTCAGGATAAGACCTTTATGTTATTAACCAAAATTTTAATCAATCTTAAACAAAACAAAACTTACTAAGAATGTTTTTTGTATTGTGTTTTAATGTATTTTGAAATTGCCTTTCTGCTCCAAGCAAAGCCGCCATAATATTCCGAGTTTTTCCTGAACTATGATCTTCTAATTGGTTTGTTTCTTCGAAAAAGTAACAAGTATTGTGTTCAGTCACATCAATAACTAAATGAGATGTGTCGGAGTATGTCATCAGTCCACTTGAACGAATATTACCAAGCCTACACACAAAAATTATCAATCACATAAGCTTGAATGGTACTTTTTACAACAGTGTTGGGTTTCCCCTCAAGCAACATTTTATGTGTTAGTTATAAGGTTGTCACAACAAATAAAAGGTTTCCTGAATAGTTTTAGTACCCGCCTCGGTGGCGTAGTTGGCTAACGCACTTGTCGTGTTGAGCTCGACTGCTGAGGATGGAAAGATCGAGGTTCGAATCTCGGTCGGGTGAACTGGGGGCGGTTTTTCCTAAATGGTTTTCCACTTTCTCTCCACGCAAATGCGGGTTCACTTCCTCTATTTCAACCTTCCAAATTCCTAGTTCATTAGAGTAATTAGTACTTAAGGCGTATAACCCGAACGGGTAGTAAGACGCGGTGCTAAATATTATTATTATTATTATTATTATTATTATTATTAATAGTTTTAATGTTTTAAAACACCAATCATTTAATTTTTTTTCCCATTTATTTGTGGTATTTAACTTTCACTTTCTGAACCAACAGATTATATCAGCACACTACTAATAAACTAACTTAAATCTAGAACAGACAAAATATCCAGCCCCATCCTTTAATTCATCACTATAAAAGGGGAAACCCAGATTTAAACAATGATAATTTTTCCGGCCATGCCGGGAACCAAATCCGGGACCCTTTGCTCAGCAGACAGACACACTACTAAGATGACTAAAACATCAATCAATGAAATAAACGTGAAACTTACATTTACTTTCTAAAACTAAAAAAAAATTTGTATTTTTAATTTTCACATAACTTACGGGAATACACCAATGATGCTGCTTATGAAACGCTTGGCATTCAACATGGAAAATTTAGAGACACCTTTGGTTGTATCCAGAAGGAACAAAATGGCTGTTTTCTCCCCTTGCATGACCCCCTCTGTTAATGATACATAGATATCTTCAGGCATTTCTTCAATTGCTATAACAACCAAAAAGTTCCGAGCATATTTCAAAATATTTACCAAACAGATAACACTCTGGAGCAAAATAAATAAATACAGAGGAGAGCACAACCAGTCAAGAGACACATCACCCAGAACAATAAATCTTGTTGAGGATGGCATTTGTGAGGAATATTAATAAAGTACATTCACAAAAATTTTTTTTAATCAATTAAGAATAAGATAACCCGCTTCAGTGACTGCGTGGTCAAACACGCTACTCTCGCAGTAGTCTAGATTGCCAATAACGGGGAGATCAAGGTTCTAATCTCAGTCGAGTGTACTGAGGGTGGTTCTTCCTATATGGTTTTCACTCACCCTCCATGTAAATACAGGTACACTTCATATAAATATAACTTTCCTAATCCCTAAAACAATGAGCGTAATTAGTCATAAATGTATAACCCAAACAGGTGGTAAAGATGCGGTGTTAAGAAAAAAGATACCTTAATTATATCATAAAACAAATCAGAAAGTAGGCGAAAATATCTTTAAAGTGGTCAAAAAAGTCAATGACGGAGTAGAAACCGCATCTTGGGTCAACAACTTGGCATTAGGGGTGTGCGAGCTCGAGTTTTTTCATTCGAGACGAGAACAGTAACGAGACTCAACAATCGAGACAATATTGGGAACGATAATTTTAGAATCCCTTACTACGAGACAAGAAGAGGAATTAAAAATGTATAATTAATTATTTCTAATACTATCTTAAAACACTGTGCAATATTAAATTTGCTAAATGAATACCTAAGTGAGATATAAAATAAATCAACTAACCAAAATAACATAAATAAATACCTATTACATATCAAATAATAATAGCAAACATAAAAATGTGTTTAGTTATCACATGTTTTCTATATTCAAGAATGAAAGTAAAATTTCCGAAATGTTTGAGATTATAGCATTTCTGTGCCAACAATCGGGTCGGGAA
>CABFOV010000021.1:439875-461480 GCA_902141375.1 Timema poppense | reverse complement strand
CTAGCCACCTAGTCACTCCACCATGTTCTACCCTAAGTCTTCTTCCTCCAATCTCCCTCTCCACCCAGCTCCTTGAGATCTCAAGCCACCTAGTCACTCCACCTTGTGCTGGGCCGCTCCAGAGGTTTTCGAGAGCCAGCTACGCTGTTCATGACAGCTCTCAGACTTCTTTCAGGTTGCATTCTGGTTACATGCCCTGTAAAGTAAAGTTAAAATGAATTTGTAAGCTTGATATTTGACTAAATACAAGAATTTTGAAAAAAATTTAATCTTTAGTAAGGAGAGATGTAATACATTATTTAGAGAAATTAATCATTGATGTTAAAAATAGATTTTGATTTGAACTTTTTCTTAATGAATTAAGTGTTAATCACAATAGGGAAAGTTATGAATAAATTACAATAACATAGAACATAACATGTAAAACAACTCCTGTTGATAAAATAAACATGTTAAAATCTATAACTAAAAATTCATAGATTGAGATAGTCTTAGTAAAGAGAAAATTACATTATAAAAATATTTTTTTTTATATTTAGACGTCAAAGACCAATAAAATCAACATAAATTTATTAACATATTTATAGACAAGGAATAAGTTACTTAGACATGAAGATGTTGTTATATACTATAAGCTAAACAATTAATCAAGACAAAAGGAATTGTAAGATATTTGAAGATTAAATCATTTAATGCTATATTGTAGATGTATAATTGAAAGACAAAAATAGCTGAATAACACGTATTGATTAACTTATGGTTTCTTATCTTTAATCCTACTCTCCTATGGTTGATGGCTGCATTGGCTGCATAACATTTTATGATGACTAGTTTCAATGTATGGTGTACATCATTTTATGTTACATGTTATGGTATGTTATTGTACTTTATTCATAATTTCCACTACTGTGATTAACATTTAATTCGCCAAGACAAAATTAAAATGAAAACCACTTTCAACCATTATTGATTAATTTTTCTAAATAACAAGTTCAAGATGTTATTGCAAATAATAGGTAAACAATTTAATAAGTTAAAAATCGCCATGCTTGCTATTTAGAACTACACCTGATATTGGTGTTAGTACGGTACATAGTTGGTTTAAGTTTTACAAAAATAAAATGTTAACATAATATGAAGGAATACAATAATATTTAACTGTCAATTGTGATATGCAAAGAAATTTAAAATATAGTTCAATTTAGTTTCATCTGGAAGGACACATTTTTACAGCTGTGTGAACCTAATAATAGTGCCCGTGCTTTTAAACTAGTAGCGATGTGAGTTGTGACTACTATACCCACGCCAAATTAACCATCCAGGAGAAAAGGAACTATGGCAAGATAAGATATTTAATTTATTCTACAAACTTATTCTTCCCATATTTATAATATAAATAATCGAAATAAATTGCATAGTGACAGCTCAGATTAATCATTATAATCTAGCTTAGAGGTGGGGAACCTTTTAACATTAGAAAGTCATGTTACTTCATAGATCCCTCGTAAGGCTGTACACTTCATGTACAGTGAATTTCGCCAAAATCATAGAGATGTACTTTACCCCTGAATATAAGTTAATGTGTTTTTTAGTACCTGTAAAGGAGCAAACGATTTCTTAGTCTACCTTTTTTTCCTTTCTATTCAACCAGAACTAATTTCAATTTTTTAAATATTCGCTATATAGTCATATAGGAACACTTTTAAAATATATGTGTATATTAAAAGTATACATATTATATATATATATACATATATATATATATAAATGTCACTCTCATATTAGACTGGCCTTCTGAAGACGAGGAGATTGGTGTTTAAGGGTTAAAATCACGGTCTGGTCTACGTAAGTTGATTTTTCCTAAATAGTTGTTCACTATCCTTACACACAAATGCGGGTATATCACCTCTAAAATGCTTCCTTCCTCATCCTTGCCCCAATAGAGTAATTATAATATATGCGTATAACCTGAAGAGCTAGTAATACTTGGTGATAAAAGAAAATATAGTACATTATATAAACTATTTAACAGAAAAAGTTTTTTCCCTCTTTCTCAAGTTTGTTCTCCGTGGATCTTGGTTCATTTTTTAACTCAACTAAAGAAATGTAATGTAAAAACATGTTTAAAAATATATAACAGCATGTAATAAGAATAATAAAATTTAATATAAAATCACTCAATAATAGAGTTCTACAAACTATACATATCAACAGTTAATACAACACTTTATTTTATTATATCGTAAGAAAACAGTTTGAGTTTTAGATTTGATTTATAAAGGATAAAGAGACATAATTGAGAAAATATGCGAAAAGGCTGCATCAGATACCAAAAAAGATCACATGCAGCCAAAAGTCCAGAGGTTCCCCATCCCTAATCTAGCATTAAATATTTAATTTAAAGTAACCAAAATAATATAACATTAAATTCAACTTAGATATTGAATATAACTCACAAACATCCTGGAAGATATTTTATTAACTCATTTGAACTAAATGGTATGCTTCTTAGATGTTGACATTGCAAATTGTTACATTAGTGTATGCCCACAGATTATCTTGATAAACGTACAACTATATATATCGACAATATTAATGACTTGAAGTGCTGCAATCATGATAGCCAACAATAGATTTTATTACCTCATTTCTTTCTTTCGCTGACTTTTAATCACATTTTAAATGTGGTCCAAGTTAGAGCTTACAAATTTATCTGAATAACAATTACAATATATAATGAAAGAGGTTGCATGTTACAGTGCTAAAAGATACATTATTATTATTATTATTATTTCATCTACTCATCAGGACTACTTACCACCCTCTCTCCATTCCCCTTCATCACTCCCCGCATGTTTCCAAACTTATATGATGAATTGGGTGCAGAATATGAAGGATGACTTTGTGCAATTCTCTGAGCTGACATCACACCACGAACTCTGCCCAGCCCAGCTTATAAAGTTTGAGAACATGCCAGACTAACCCAGAAGGTTCCCAAATTACGTCAATTGCTCCTGACCATTCAACATATGGCATTCATCATACTATGTGCTTGATATGCCTAAATCCAGCTATACATAGTTTGAGAACACATGAGACTAACCCTGAAGATTATCTGTGCACCAAATATTATTGGCCTTTTTACAAATGGGATAAGGCAGATCTCTGTACAGGACGCCATGCCATATCCTTAACGCATGTGACCTGTTCTCATCCTTTCATTCCTTCTCTTTGATGCTTTCCTCGGGACCATGATTGGATATAAACTGCAGGCCAGCCATTGTTAGGACACCCTCGATAGAATTTTCTGAAAGGGTGGCAAATGGAAAGGAGGTGTTATTGTGAGAAAAATTCCCTATTTTGTTTTGGCAGCTATTCAATCTTCATAATATTATTAAAAACTCTTTGTTGGATCTTCAAGTAGATTCGAACATCCTTTCTGGCTAAAGAAATTCCTGTAATATTTGTAATCACATATTTAAAGTATTAATTTATTAATTACTTTTGTAATTTAAATTAACGGTGTTCTTTCCTGTGATAATGTCCTTATAAATATAATTGCTCTAATACTATGTATTGTTATGGTTGTAGTAATGAGAGTAGTCGAATGGGCCAAGGAAAATGTTCCAAATATTGTAACCCTTTCAGAAGTGTGTTTTATTTAGCACACTTAAATCTAAGAAGGCTAAATGTTATATTTATCCTTGCAAGTAAATATTTTCTAAATGTGGGAAAACTAAAACTCATACTTGGCTTTGTATTGGATGGAAGTCTGGGTAGGTTATTTTGGTTTATATTTAAAACTCTAAACTGGTTGACCATTGCAGACTTTTCTAGTACTAAATTAACACTATAGGAAACATTAAGAATTATTATTTTAAGGGTGTTTAAACTTTAGATTTTAAAAAGACCAAATTAAAAAAGTTATTGACTGTATTAAAAATCAAATATAGATAATGTGGATTTTAAAGTAGTTTCTTAGAAAACTATATCAATATGGATAAAAGCAATGCTATGCAATTAAGTGTATATATGAAAGGGGGATGAATGATTATAATTACAGACATGAGTCATATCTCACAGTTCACACTCTACACACTGGACAGAAAGGAAATGAATGCGTCTTGAAGAAAATCGATCAATCCCGTGACATCAATGTAAAGTGTGAACTGTGCTATTCTTTCATTGCAAAAGCTGTATAGTGTTTGTTCCCTTTTATATGTTTTTTATACACCTTTCCTGTACCTTCTTCCAATTATATATTACAAATCACCTCAAAAAGCGAAAAGAGGTTTTCCTTTATTATTTGAATTGAAATTGAAAAATTATCAAACATGTTTTTATTATTTTTCAATCTATCTGATTATAATAGAGATATGGCCCATGTTCACGATTATAATCAGTAATCCCCCCAGCTCCACCTTTCACATACACTTAATTTTATAGGGTTGCTTGCTTCCATCTTGATTCGCTTGGAATGTATAATGTATTTGTACTGTTGGCAGTATAGAGCCACAACTGAGTCACTGGTGGCTGTGATATCAATGATAGCTTTTAATTGCCGATGTTATCCACATGGACATCACAGACTCTGCCTTAAAATATAAGTAAAGAATGACCTTCAGCAAGGTACGATCACTGGATAGCTCAGTGGTAGAGCATTGGTGCGCTAAGCCAAAGGTCCCAGGTTTTAGGCCCATGTTCAGGTGTTATTTTTCAATCTTCCTGATAAAAACTATGTCTGCCTAATATTTCCCAGTATTTCAATATATATTTTCATGCATCGTATCTTATAAATCACACGGACTACTCACATATTTACTTTAATGAGATAAGGAAGAGGAATTCAATATTTAGAGGGAATATACTCGTGTTTAGATAACAACACTCTTAGTACAATATAGGCCTATTGAGAAACGAACTGATAACTATACCTAATCGGTAATTTTGTCTATTACAAGAGAGTAACGTAATACTATGTGACTACTGAAACAGGTTAATTTTATGATAAAAGAGTTTATATTTGAAATAATAATGATGAGACAAATAATTTGATTACATATCCTTCAATGTCTCATCTAAAGTCTCTATGATATTAGTTTGGAATCATTCAGCACATTAACCAAACGTTCTAATTGATATTTTTTTAAATGTGATGTTTGGAGAAAATTTCTCCAAAAGATTTGTCTCGCCAAAATGTTATATAAATCAATAAATATTCAATTTAAGGACATACTCAATGTGACATTTTGAATAAAGTGAAATGTTAGCTATGTTTTTGTTCTTCAGTATAAATATTCATAAAGTGTACCAGATTTCACCACATATTTGTCACATATTGTATGCCTAATTTTTGTGGAAAAAAGGGTGGTGAGACCATTGTGTGAAGTTTTAAAAAGAATCAATGTATTACTAGCAGCCGATCACTGGTCTAGCTTGCACGGGAAGATGCAGTCTTACCATATCATGTGACTTACACTTGGGCGCTTCGCTTCCCACCCACTCTCCTTGCTACAAACCACACATCTCGGTTTTTGAAAATATACCTACTGATATTGTGCATGCACTGAAAATACTAGCCTCCCAGTGTGCAAGAAAACATCTCCGCATTTGAAGTAATTGGTCATAGATCTTTAGTGGTGTGTGTAAATGAGGAAAGAGGCAGGAAGTAACTTGCCTATGTATACCTTTTAAGCGTATAACCCGAACGGGTAGTAAGACGCGGTGCTAAATATTATTATTATACCTTTTATATTGACGTTACAAACAAGACTATACTATGTGACAATTATATCGTCATAGCCAATGCATTTATTATAGTTATTTCATAGTTGTACCAATTTTAATTGGAGGATTCGGAAATTGATTAGTACCTCTAAAATTGGGAGCCCCTGATATAGTTTTTCAACTAATAAATGATTTAAGATTTTGACTTTTACCCCCATTATTAAATAAATTACTAGCCTGTGGATTGGTTTAAAATGTGGCAGGTATTTTTTTTTTATTGTTCATACTGCAGGATTGGTTGATAAAGCAATCATTTCATTACATTACATTTAGCCAGGGTATCTTCAATTTTAGGTGTCATTAACTTTATCTCAATGGTAATTAATATATGCCCTGTGGGTATAACATTTGACCAAACTCCTTTATTTTTATGATCAGTAATGATTACATCTATTTTACCATTACTTTCTTTGCTAGCTCTTGCTGGAGCAATCACTATACTGCTTACAGAGAAATTTAAATGTGAAATTTAGGAATGATGGTCATAATAATTGCAATTGGAATTTTAGAATCGGTTTTATGAATACATCATATATTTATGGTTGTAATAGTTGTTGATATACGAGCTTGGCTTACATCTGCTAAAATAATATTGCGGTACCGGTATCCACTGGAAACAAAGAATTCAGCTGATCAAAAACTATTTATGGATCATGATTAAAATATAGTTCTCCTTACCTTTTGGCATTAGGTTTAATTTTTTCTACTTACTATTGGATGACTAACAGGAATAATGTTAGCTAATTCTTCTGTAGATATTGTACTACATAGTACTAATTATGTAGTTGCACATTTCCACTATTTTTTACTATCAATAGTGGCTCTATTTGTTATTATTGGGGGGATTTATTCAATGATATAATCTATTTACATGTTTATCACTTAATACAAAATGATTAAAAAACAGATTTTTTTTTTATCATATTGGGGTAAATCTGACCTTCTCTCAACACTTTTTAGGATTAGCAGGTATACCTCACTGATACTCAAAGTGGGCCACAGTTACACTTTTTGAGTCTACAATAAAACACATTTTCAAAATATTGTTGTATCATTACCAATAGTTGTGGGAAACCTTTGTAGTATTTAATTCTTTTGTCGATTTTAAATAGTTTTATTTAAAACTTATTTCATAAAACAGTTTGACCACCAATAAATAACATTTTCTTTGAAATAAATACAAATCAATACTAGTTTTATTTCATTGTATGTAAAGTATGTAAAATAACTAAGTATTTGGAATTATTCCATCAAGATATTATGTTATTACTTATATTGAATAAATGCAGCTATTTCATACATAAAGAAGTGTTTTGATATAAATCTGTTTTATTTTTATTTCCAACTTTTATTTTTCAGGCCAAGCTATAATTTATTTAATTGTTTTAGGTTTTGAATCTCAATATGAAGATGTGCACTTTTCTGAAGATATTGATCTCAATATGCTAACTACTATGAGCTTTAAGAAAAACAATAATGGAAAAATAGATTCAAATAAATCTTGCTTTGAGTGTCCACAATGTGGTCGATCTTATAAAAGAAAAGATAACCTTAAGAGACATATAACAATGGAATGTGGAAAAGTACCCAGTTTTAAGTGTCTTTATTGTGCTTACTCTACAAAACATAAACATAGTTTAAAAAATCCTATTTTCAAGTTCCACATATCTAGTATAGTTAGTAACTTTTAACAAAATAATTTCTTGACTACAATATGGATTTTTTTTAAATCACACTATAACAGTAAATGACTTCAAAATTAAATTAAATGGAATATTGGCCAACCTTTACTAAATAAAATATTAATATTGGTACAGTGAAACATCACTCAACAGAAACCTCCCTTAATGGACACCTCCCTATAGTGGATTTGTCTTTATAAAAACGAACAGTTTCATTTTCCACAACAAAATAACATAACGGATATAAACACTGGCATTGTTAGAAATGTATATTTATGTGTACAAATATTTAAAAAGCAGTCAAAAATTGCAAAAACAATTTTTTTTAGTAGAGGTGTTAGAAATGTAGGTAATTGTCTTGCGTACACCAAGAATAGTCTGACCTTCCTCTGCTAGAAAAAATCTGATTGTTATAACAGCCTGTGTTGTCAGAGATAGATGCAGAAGGACTTTTAAAACATCTGAAGTAGAAATGCATCTGGTCAATAATGCTTAAAGTTTTCACGAAAAAAAACGACAAAAATGTTAACATATTTTAAACATAGGCTTATTAATAAAATAGCGCATATTGTGTTGAGCTCATTGATGAAATCTAGTTATTTTATTTTGAAGTAAGTAAATCCATATTTTTCAAACATCCTTTGCTTTAAGGTGACTAGACTATGTTGTTTGTTTTTATTGCTCCTTTATGTTTTTTACTGTTTTACAGTGGAATTTACTTTAGTAATGTATTATATTTTCATTATATCTTACTACTAGTTTGGGTTATACACTTATATACTAAAATGCTGACTGTTTAAGGGATTAGGGAGGCTATATTTAGAGGAAGTGTACCTACATTTTTGTAGAGGGAGAGTGAAAATTAATTTTATAAAAACCTCTCTCAGTACACCCAAATGAGATCCTAACCTCAATCCCTCCATCATCAGTAGTCTAGTCTACTACAAAAGTAAGGCCTTAGACCATGTGGTCACCAAAACCAGTTAGTTCCCTTTTATTTTTGTGTATTGTTTTAAGTAGACCCTGCTATGAAAACTGCACAGTAAGCCACTTACCTTATTTGTCTATTAATTAATCATGCTAGTACTCAAGAGCATAGAAAGATAATTTTTTTAGGGGGTCCGCTGGAAAATGTTACTAACGCCAGCTTTCCATGCCCTTTATAACACTGCATGTGAAACTGTACAATACAGATGTTTATACAGTATGTATGCTCAGTATGTGTACAGGCTCGTGAAGAATAAACTATGCACAAACAGCATAATTTAAAAAAGTCCTAAAAGATACTAAAAAATTGATTTTATTTTATTTATTTTTTGTTTTAGAAGGTGTCCGCTTCTGAGAGATTTCACTTTACATAGACTACAACCTAACTCTATCAGCATCATTGGGATCATAAACTAAAGGTCAATCTCATTTAGTATGGTGGGACAGTGACAGGGGGGTTCTGGGTATGAATCCCAACCAGTATACTCAGGCTGTTATTTCTTAAATTGTGAATGTGGCTACTTTTCCTCTAAATACTACCTTCTCTTCCTTATCAAATGTTAATGGCCTGAACATATAGTAATGCATAAAAACAACAACTCTAGTACAGATACAACATCCAGTCCACCAGCCTTCAATTCATCATTATTATGTAAGAAATTCCAATTTTACCAACTTCAAATTTACTGAAAATAAATCCTGGAACTGTTTCCTCAATAGGTAGACGCTCTAACAACTGAGCAAATTAGTAATTCTAAAGTGTACCATTCTATTATTGGTTGGTATTTCATGGTTGTATATTATTAGTAGAATAAAGTGATAGCTTTGTTGGATATGGGAAATAACCACCAATGCTTAATGTATAGGATACAGGCTTAGGTTTCAAATCCCTACACTTTAAATGTGTTTAAACAAATGTATACCAACTTCTTAGAATTTTTCTCAATAAACTAATAATTTTCTTATTAAAATCCATATTTTTTGGGAAGTTCTATTGTGAAAAAAATTAAATCGTCAATGTTCAACAATTTATATAAATTAAATCATTTTTAGTTCAAGTTGAAACACTATTCCATTCTGAACGTCAAGATATTTACAATAAGTTATGTCTCATTGTATTGCCATATACTAAACTAATTTTTAATGGTGACCTTTAAGAAAAAAACTTTGTTCTTAAAATAAGTATGAACTTAATTTGATTATTGATTTTCATGTGGACTGGCTAATTATACACATGTTTCTGAAACACTGGCATCATCTCCTGAAATATTTTATGGGAATAGATATTTTACCAAATGTTAAACATCACTTTATTGCTGTATTACCTATATTTATATATGGCATTGAAACAAACTACTATTGTAAAACACAGGACAAAGAATATTCTACATGGCCATTTTATTAAACTGAATATTGAAATGTGAATTAATTTCTTAGTAAAAACAAATTCATAAAACCAAGTTTTCACCACAGGTATTTTGTAATAGTTCTGTAAGCCACACTTTCTACAAATTTTATAAATACCTGCTTCATTGGCTGCATTATCTGAGGAGTCGCTCTCGCAATATACTAGACTGTTGATGACAGGGAGATTGGGGCTCATATCTCATTTCGGTGCATTGAAAAGGGGTTTTCCTAAATGGGTTTCCACTCTCCTTCCATACAAATTTGGGTACACTTCCTCTAAGTTCAACCTTCCTTATCTTAATTCATTAGCATATTTAGTACCTGAACAGGTAGAAAGACAAGTTGATAATTTATATATATATAAATCAAATTAAATTATATTTGGTGGTCTTGGAGAAAATGTCAATGATATAATGATACTATGTATTGAAAATATTGTGATATATTTTAACTTGCCGCAAAATTGGTTTTAAATATATATATAAAATTATTATTTTCAGGACAGTTATGAAATTCAAATTGTGAGCCTTTTAAGCACTAAACATAATCTTAAGCATTATAAGGGTCATAGCATCAGGATAGACTATGAGACGAAGTCTCTACAAACCATCTACTAAACAGTTTTAAAAAAAATATCTTAATATACTATTTGAAGTTTAAAAACAACTCCCAAAATGATAAATCTTACATAAATGCTTCTTTCATGGAAAAAATATTATTTATTTCCCTTCCCCTATTGAGACTCGCCTTAATTTATAGCAAATATAATTCTTTCTAATAGTCATCACTCTTGTCAGATTAACACCCTTCAATCTCTACTCCAGGGATAGCTCTACTAACCTTGAGAAGAAGCTAGGCTTGACCGAGTTGTCAATTAAATTACTTAAAAATTAAATCTTCTTTGGATAGCGCGTATAACATGAAGCTTCAGGCACAAAAAAAATTAAGATGGTTTGATTCAGTTGTTTATTCCACTGGTTGATGCTTAAAATACAATTGATTCTTGATATTTCTTTCAACTACAATAAAAAATATAGATATATAATTTATATAACTCTTTCCAGTTCATTATGCATTGTTAGGATATCACAATGACACTTAGCCTTTATAATTATTATAGTTGAATGGCCATTACACCTCATCGTATTCTCATAATTATCACCAACTGTTTCCACCCGTGACTGGGTCACTACCAAATTACAGTGGGTGTGGTAAGAGAGAAGGCAACAATAATTTACTGTGCCTCCGGAAGAAACATGGTACATGTCATTTAAGAATGTTTATTTCTTCCTGCCCTCATTTATTTATGCCTCCCTTTCCCCTTTTAATCTGCTAAGCCACCCTCAGCATTGCTTGCCTTCGTAATCCTTATCATCAACTCTTCTATTCCATTGTACTTCCCAAAGATCCAAGGATAGTCTCTATTCCCTTCCCGCATACCAGAACATGTGAAAATTTCTTACAAAATCTCTAGCGTGAAGCAAAAAAAAACAAAAAACAATACCGTTACTTAACACAAGTGAATTAATTATATTGGTGATCATTGCAAACAAAATCTATCTATAATCAAGTTTGTATTGTGTCATCATCATTTATAAAACCGAAACAAAATTCATCATTGCAATATGAAGGCAAAATAAAAACCCAATATATTCTTGCATTATGAGAATTTGGTAATCAACAGTCAGACAAATAGTGTGCAACATAGTGTGCCCTCGAACAACCCTTACTATAATTATTCCTAGTGTGGAGTAATGTTAGTCCACAGTGAAGCTAATGAAACTGCAGTTTTTGAGTGGTAAGACAGCATCAGAGGTTTAGTTGTGCGAATTAATATGCATGATGAGATTAAACAGCACACAAATTGAAAGTGGTGAAGTAATGAAATAAACCACAACGTCATGTAAAGGGATGTCATATCATTATAAATTAACACAACATTTAAAAATACAAGGAGCAAGGATGCAAGATATCCAACAATGAAAAGACCCAACTAAACTATTACAACAACAATGCCATACTATAGGGCATTTCACATGTACAATAGTTTCAATCATTCAACGTGTATTTTTTTTAGCACCACATCTTACTACCCGTTTTGGTTATACACTTTTAATGTATATTGTTAACATAAATAATATGGCACACTTATTGACACATTAGAATGATTCCTTTTGGTCCTAGTTAAATACATCAATACTGATTTTCCTAAAGCTAACTTTATCTAGGAAATATTTATTCTTAGTCGTCATATTATGTAATTCTTGACCAAAATTAAGACTCTGCAGTTAACCAAAACCAACTAGATAGAAAAAAAAGTCTGAGCACACTTTGTGATGTAATGAACCATAGTTATATTCAGTCAGCAGAAACCACTTGCCCGCCCTTCCTGGCTATACAAAATTCATCATAGAATCCTTTTAATTGGTTTTTCAGGTGCTACGCTTCTTATCGTATATTCAGGTTATACTCCTATGCACTTATTACATTAGTGTGTCAGGGATTAGAGAGGCTTGAAATAGAGGAACTGCACCTATATTTGCATGGAGGGAGAGTGGAAAACAATTTAGGAAAAACTACCCTCAATGCACACGACCGAGATTGAACCTGCATTATAGTTGTTTGTAATATATTGAGTGTCTACCTTCAACATTATCTAAATATTATTATTATTATTATTATTATTATTATTATTATTAAAACTGTATATATGCATTTACATCTCAAAAATATTGTTTAGATATTGATAGTAAATATAACTGCATACACTTACCATTTATAGCCTCTCTACCTAGGCTTTAATTAGGATTGGAAGGCCTATATACAAGAGTTAACCAATAATAAATAATGACAAATATAAGGCAAAAATAATAATTAAATGACATGTTTATTAAAAGAGTCAAGAAATTTTAATATAGGTCTTTTGGACCTAAAGTTAAAGCAATAAACACAATTCCTAAATTATGCCACACTCTTTCGTATCTTTCGTATACCACCCAACTATTCCCCACACTCTCTGAAAGAGAGAGTGACAAAAGATATTCCCCGAGCTACAAAATGAACTGCGAGAGTTACTTTCATAATTATACACAGACATCAAAGGAACGTTTTCTTTTGAGAACACAAAAAAAGGAAGCAACCTTAGAGGTTCCACCCACATTAAATAGTAATCCCTACTTATTCTTCAAACAAATAATAACATGACTCGAGGATAGCTTAGATAGCCACCTCAACACCCTGATTTGAAGAGTCAATTTGAACTAAGAAAAAATTACACTATTGCTAACAATAATCATAATACAAATTAAAGACCGCCATTCTATGCTGGGCAACTAGTCCTAATTACTAACAGACTAACAACTAAATACAATAATTTAGAACACAATTATATTTCTGTTCCCTGCAAAACCCATTTTGACTAGAAAAGAAAAAAAAACATACAACGATGACCTTAATGATTCAACAATAATATACCATACATCAAAATTAAACTTTATCTAATTCAACATTGCCAAATCCAGAAAATGTACTACATTCATCATCATCATCATCATCATCATCATCATGAACTGTTTTCAGCCGGTGGCCAGGTCCATTTAGTAAAATGCCTCCATCTCCTTCCATCATTCCACCATTCTTCCTCCTGCACTCTCTTACACTATCCACCTCTCACTTGCACACTTGCTGCTATATGTTCCTCCCATCTCTTCCTTGGTTTCCCTTGTGGTCTCTTCCCTATATACTTCATATCCATTATTCTTCTTGGAATCCTCTGCCCTTCCATCCTCATTAAATGTCCATACTATCTCATCCTTGCTTCCATAACTATCTCATGTACTCCCTGTACTCCAAATCTTGACCTTACAATTTCATTCCTAATCCTATTCTTCTGGGGACAGCTAACATGCTCCTCAAACACTTCATACCCATGGCCTCCACTTTCCTCATTTCTCTTTTATCCAAAGTCCAAGTTTCCGCTGCATGTATAACTATGGGTACAACACTTCCTTTCACTTCAGGGGCACTTCTCTTTTATATATTAATTATCTTACACACCTGTAGAAAACCTCTCCCTGCTGCCCTCGTCTCACTATATCTTCTCTGCTGCCCCCTTTTGCCTCAATCACACTACCAAGATACTTTACGCTCTTTGCTTTTTTCAACTCTACTCCATCCAGTTCCATCACCTTTCTTGGCCTCTTTCTCTGCCTTGTCATCACCATCACTTCACTTTTCGCAATACTAAATTTTATTCCACACTTTTTCACCTCCTCAATCCAGTCCTGCGGCTGTTGCTGTACTTCCTTTTCCTTGTACCCCCATATCATCAAGTCATCCGCAAACATTGTTGCTTTCATTTTCTCCTCACTCAATTTCTCTCCCACTTTATTAATGACCATTTTCATCACCAATACAAATAGTAATGGCGAGAGGGCACTTCCCTGCTTGACTCCATTTTTTAATTGGAACCACCCTGTCCATCCTCTCTCTGTCTTTACACAACTCACATTATTATAATAATACATATTCCTTACTTTCCTAGCCCCTCCTCTTTCTACTCCAGCCTCCACCATTGCTTTCCATACTTTTGTACTATCCACACTATCATAAGCTTTTTATACATCCATAAATGTCATTACCTTATCCTTTCCAAACTCATATCTCTTTTCCATCAATTGTCTAGTTCCAAATATTATATGTATTGTTGATCTCTTCTCTCAGAACCCGTGTTGTTACTCTCTCCATCTTCCCTTCACGCTTTTCCTCACTCTCCTTTTCAGAATCTTTTTGTACGTTTTTGCGCATTGACACAGCAGTATTATGCCGCTATAATTTGCACAGCTCTTTCTTTCCTCTTTCTTGAATATTGGTAATATACAGTAGAGTCTCGAAAATTACACCTTTGGCTATCCGAAATGCCGTTTAATCCAACATATCCTCATGTTGTGCTATTTTCATTGTGCAGTATCCGCATGCATATTATTTTCCCACTACCATCGTTTCTTTATCACTGAGTGATTCACATACCTCCGTGGTTGTAGCTATGTTCGCCCGCCTTAGTAAATGTTTGCACTTTACTCGTTCATACTGTGAGCGAGTTGTGCATTTTCCCATTAATGTAATTTTACTGTGTGAGAAAATGGCAAGTGAAAAGACAACATAAATGTTTCTTTCAATTGAAGAAAAACTTCAAGTCTTTAAAAGAATAATTATTAACCAACCATATTTCATGCATATTATGCTCATCTATTTACGTTAATTTTGATTTATTTATATGCCCTTCCCTCTCCTACTTCACCTGTTTCAGTATTATCCGACATTTCGGTAATCCGACCACCTGTTAGTCTCGTTTGGATCGGATTATTGATACTGTATTGTAATAACTTTTGTCCAATCCTCTGACACTTTCTTCTCCCTCCACACTGCCCTCACTACTCTATACCACCACTGTATACCCATTTCTCACGCTGTCGTTATCATTTCCTCCGTGAGTTCGTCCACTACTGGTGTCTTTCCCTTCCTTATCCATTTCAAGGCCTTTTTTACCTCCTTCAGGTCAGGTCTGTTACTTACTCCTCCATCTATTCGTCCAATTCCTTCTCTTTTTCTTCTTTCTTCCATACCAATCCTTCATCCTCTGGGTTCAACAATCTCTCAAAATATGATTTCACAGCTTCTTTACCTCCTCATCCCTCTTAATTATCCTTCCTTTTACATTCATCATTCGGACCTCTTTCCTATTTTCCCTCCTCCTTTGGCTCACTTGACTATACAATATTTTCTTGCTCCCTTCAACATCAATCTGTAGCACTTTTGTTCACTCTTCCATCCATTTTTTTCTCCCTTCTCTTACTATCTTCTTTGCATTTCTCTATTTATCCCTATACTTATCCTCAGTCTCTCTTGTAGGTTTTGTGAACCATTATCTAAATGCTTTGTTCTTAGCATTCACTGCTTCGTTTACCGTTTACTTTTTCCGCTCATTCTTTTGCTTATCTCCTATGACTCTTCCACCATGCACTTTTTGAACCTTTACCACTTCTGTTCTCCTAATTTTATGTCCTCCTTTCATAATGCTCCTTTTACTCTTGCTTGAAAGTTCATTCTCTCCTCTACTTGGCTGACCTTCCGTATCTTTATCCCCTTTTCCTGCTTCATTATTTGGCACCCCTTCCTCCAGCCTTTCACGTGGAAGATTAATAGTATGTGGTCCCCGTCCAAAGACACACTTGGCAGAACCTTAGTGTCCAATGTGTATGTCTTTGCTTCCCTATTTAACAGTAAATAGTACATAAGGGATTTTTGCACCCCATTTTGGCTGTAGCGCGTTATAATATGCGTATCCCTACTGTTCCTAAACCAACTCTTACCGACCTTCAGTCCATTTCTTATACATTCTATGAAACTCTTTCCTCCTTCGTTTCTTTCTCCCTATTCATCAGCTCCTAGTACCTCTTCAAAACCGCTCCTTTCCTTACCAACTTTGGCGTTTAAGTCCCCCATCAGCACTTGCCTTTCCTTATACAGGGGTCTTTCCAGTTCCCCTTCAAATTTTTCTTTTTTCTCCAAATTACATCCAGCTTGAGGAGCATACACCAGCAGTAATTCTCACTGCTTTCTTTTCTCTGCAATTACCATTTTAATTATTCTGTCACTTATTATCTCCATCTCTACTTCCCAGCCTATCCTCACTACAAACTCAGCCCTATTTCTTACTTCCTTCATCATTCCCTACCAATATAATAGTATATCCTTTTCTTAATTCCATCACTCCACGCCCTCTACACTTTGTCTCATTCATTCCAAGCACATACAGCTTCGTTTCCCCCATTAAACTCACAATCTCTTCTACTCTTCCTGTCGATGTGCCGGTATTCACTGTACCTAATCATAACTTGTTTTGATATTTAAAGTTTATTGACTGGCATTTTACTATATTTTCTCGAGTTATTATTTTGTTTTGGCTACTCGCTTAGTAGGCCTGTTGTAACCTACACCTGAGTAGTAGGGCTGCCGCCTATAGGTCCTCAGATATACCTGGTTTTGGTGGCTACAGGTGCTGACAAGGAATTAGTTCTTCATCACCAATACTTGTTTTGATATTTAAAGTTTCTTGACTGGCATTTTACTATATTTTCTCGAGTTATTATTTTGTTTCGGCTACTCGCTTAATAGACCTGTTGTAACCTACACCTGAATAATGGGGCTGCCGCCTAAAGGTCCTCAGATATACCTGGTTTTGGTGGCTACAGGTGCTGACAAGGAATTAGTTCCTCATCACCAACCCTGGCACTCCCAGCCCACTGCCAACTGGCCAAGCCCTTTTCCAAGCCTGTTGTATATGGCCCTGGTCAATCTCCTGTCTCTTGTCTGCACCTCACCTGACTCCCTATTGATTTCAACTCAACCTCCACCAGGTTGCTCAGGCCTCATGGTACACCAGTTGGCGGTGAGATCAGGATTGAGTAAGAGAAGTTAATCAGTACCCACGAGGTAGGCAACTTTTAATGTGCTTCACTACCCTCAAGGCTGATTGACAAATAATTTGATTTAAATAACTTTTAGGTGACTTCCTTGGTGTGTGGGTTTTAGTATTCGTGATATTACATCAAAAACAGCTAATTAAAATAAAAGTAGCTGGGTCAGAAAAATGTGAAATTTCATTGTTTGGATGAAACTCATTTAAGCTTTGTTTCTTCCTTAAAAATGACTATTATATATATATATATATATATATATATATAAATCATACTTGAAATGATTAGAATATATACAATAAAAAAGCATGTTCACTGCTGGAGTAAAAGGGGCACTACAATGCTCACTTCACTGAAGTTAGCAACTCAGTCAGTCACTGTGTTTGATGCCCATTTTTACTTCCAGAAAAAGAAAATAACAGTTTTATTAAAATAAGTCAAGTTAAAATGGAATGAAATTGTAATTGTCATGTAATATTTAGAGAATATATGTATGTTTTTTTTTCTTATTATCTTTGTTGTAAAGTTACATACCTAATATAAATTTTGTTACAAGAGACTAACAGGTAAGGTATGCCATTATCAATTGTGTGTTTTAAGGTGGGAATGTAGGAAACGTGAAAGTAGGCCAGTGTTTTTTCAGTTTTTATAGAAAAAAAATTGAGCTAAATATATCAAATCAATACAATCAATACAAACATTGAATTAAATTTTATTTTGATGGCAATATATACAGTTGTTGAATACCTGCCATGAGCATGGTGGCATTCATTATCTAGCAAACTTTTTAAATGAAAAGAAAAAGTTTTAATGAAATGCCAGGACACTTTTGATATAGACCTATATTCAAGAACTGTTGATATTAACATGTGAAAAAAATTAAACTCGATGTTTGTAAATAAATAATATTTAACTTAGTTTGACAAGAAAATATGTGTTGCTATGAAAACTGCAAAAACACCGGTATTTTCTCGCATACCCTACATCCTCACCTTGAATAATTTTGGTCAGATTATTTCCTTTTAAATTTTTAATCTTCAGAAATATACTGACATTCTGCAAATGTTCCAAGTCAAAAGTAGTTTATTCTGTATGTGAGTAATAAATATAAAATGAATAAAATATATCATTGAGCTAGTTTTCTGTTCCTTAAAATCAATCAGTTAATTCATCTCAAGCCAGAAAGGAGTCTGTGCATAGAAACAAGCTTTCTATTGATTTCTCCCTCTAATTTCTCAAAACAATTTTTTTTATTGTTACAGGTATTGAATCACACTATGAAGGCACTCACTTTTTGGAGAATATATTATCTACAACGAGGGAATATATTGAAAGCAAAGGAAGTCCCTGCAGTCGGCGATTTAACTGTCTTAAATGTGGGCGGTCATACAACTCAAAGTATACTCTGCAGAGACATCTCACATTGGAATGTGGAAAAGCACCAAGTTTTAAGTGTCCCTATTGTGTGTTTTCTACAAAACATCGACACACTCTAAAGAATCATATTATTCACTTACACAAAACTAATGTGAAAAACAGTTTTTAAATACTCTCATGGATACACAACTATGTTAGTACATGACTTAGAAACCAAATTAAACTAGGGCGTGCTAGCACAAAATAAGATCTCAATTTTAATACTAATCATTAAATGTATATGTTTTAATGTGCAAAATAAAAAGTTCAATATGTTTATTTAATAATTATTTAACCTTATACTTTAGATTGTTTAGAATATTACTTTTATGGTTTATTGGCATTGGTACTTATGTCAATTGGAAATTAAACAAAGTATACCAGCTTGATCCAGACAACATACCTACACATGATTGATATGAAAACAACTTACTAATGTTAGTTGCACAGTATTAAAATACCATGCAATAAAAAAATCTCCCATTTGACCAAGCTGTAATTTTAATTTAAAAAATGCATGGAATGCAATTTAATTTTATTATATAAATCGCATATTTAATATATGAAATTTATTTTTTATTTTTCACTTCGTCTTAGTGAGCATTTAGGTTTTATGCATGCATTGCTTATACTAAAAAAATAGGATTTTAGAAGTTATAGTTTACTCACATTTGTGCTAAGGAGCGTGGGAAATCATTAAGGAGAAACCAGCCTCATTATACTCGACCAAGATTCAAACCCTCATCTCCCCATCACAGGTAATCCAGTTAAACACAGATGTGATGCATTAGACCACCGATGTGTATATAAAGAAGTTCAAATATTTAAAAGTTCATTAGGTTTTTTTTATATTCTTTAACAGTGTTATGTATTTGTATGTTAAAACACATAAGTTTCTCTGACATTTACAAAATATGACGAGTTATTAAGGTGGGATGAAAAGCTGTCTGTGCAAATTAAATACAATAGTGCTTCAAAAGGTACATTTAATTTAATCTCGTATACATAGTAATATCAACAATTTTATTATTGAATTTATGTAATGAGCATAATGTCATGTGATGAGAAATATTTTAAAATAAGAGAAAAGTTATCTCAAAATGTCAGGATTCCGATGGCAAATAATTAAGAACTGTTGAAATTCTAATATGTAGAAATTCAAAATAAAGTATGCCTTGGATAACTCAGTGATTAGAGCATTGGCATATTAAGCCAAAGGCCCTGGCTTCAATTCCCAGGTCTAGCTGTCATTTTTATATCTAAAGAATATGACTTTTAAATGCAGCTATAAACGTAACTAAAAAATATAATAGCTTCGCCTTTTAATCTATCTATACTTTTAATACTGCTCAATTGTTCTACTAACTGAGCTATTATTATTGTTATTGAAGACTAGCATCTCAATTACATGTTTAAGGAACTACATTCATAGTATGGTAATAGTTTTAATATGACTAGAAGAATGAACTGATCAACTATCATTTATAAAAACAAAGTTTAGTCTTGTGGCATGATGGCTGGTTTAGCATGTTCTTAGAATATTTTTAATGAATATAGGGATAGTTTAGTGTAAGGGATGGGCATGGAGGTGTGGAATAATAAAGACATAATTTTATATTGACTACATATAGTATATAACCTTTGATAGTTCAACTGGGAAACCTTTTTTGTACTCTTTTTGAACTCTCTACAATATTAATTCCTGTGTAAGATATCTTTTATAAATAAATCATTCAACATCATATGAATGAATCAACTTACATTTATAAATTCTTAATATACAAATCATAAAATAACAATTTAAAGTTTAATTTATCTACTAGTTTGTCTTGTGCGATTTAATAATACACTTATATCTGAAAGCAAAGTTTTTTCCAAACCTTGATTATTTCTGAAAACATAATTTTTTCCAAAACTTTGAATATTTCTTAAGAGCAAGTGTTTTTAAGCCCTCGCATACTTATGAAAGCAAATATTTTGCCAAACCTTATATCACTTCATTTCCAACTGTAGTCAATAGTATTTTATTCCATAAAAACAACACAAATAATATTCTGTGTCTCTATTTTGAACTTTGTTTTTTTCCTATATATTTTAGTTAAAAGTAAATTATTAAACTAGAGTTGCTTAGCTATTCTCTCATCATTCCAAAAATCTACAATCTATATTTTCAAAATAGTATGTAACAAATCATGGCTGTCCAACTTTAAGCTAGCTAAGAGCCTCATTTTACATTCCTAGACAGTGTGGTGTGCACACTTAGAAATTAAGCTTTTACAGTATCAACTTTTTTTACCTTCTTGCTATTTAACAGATAGAGAAAGTATTCTGATCATCAAAAAAATCGAACTTAAAATTTTGATGAATGTTGATGTTTCATGACCCCCACAAAAAAGTTGTTTTTGAATTTCTGTTTGTCTCTCTATCTGTACCTTGGACTAGAGCCTAAACTATTTTACCGATCGGGTTAAAACTTGGTATCTAGGGTTTTCATAGGGTCTCCCCAAGGGGTTTTTTGGAATTGGATACCAAACCCTAAAATCAAGGGTAGTGTACTGAAGGGCAAAAAGAGAAAAAAAATATTTTCTCGAAATCGGCTCTAGCGATTTTGATTAAATTTCATTTCTAAACATTTATAAATATTCCAAACAAAATGTCTACCCTTAATATTTCAGTAAAGTGACTCTTTTTTTTTAAACATATTAAATAAACCCAATAACTTTCAAGGTATATGCATATATATATATATTAACTTTTTAACACTAAAAGTTAAGTATTGCGATCCTAAAAAAAATCTTGCCTGAAATGTTGAGAGACTTCGACGTCCCATGAAATCCCCCCCCCCACC
>CABFOV010000021.1:403824-439795 GCA_902141375.1 Timema poppense | reverse complement strand
AAACCCCCCCCCCCCTCCCTCCAAATCCTAAAAAGTGTGTTTGCAATGCCCCTCTGTTTGTGTGTCTGATTAACCCTAAAATTAAGAGTAGTTTAGTTAGGGGCAAAAAGAGAAAAATTGAATTTCTCAAAATTGGTTCTAATAATTTTGATTAAAATTCGTATATGGGTGTTTATTAAGGTTATAAACAAAATGTATATTTTCATTTTCCCATGAAAATTACTTTTAGCTACTTTACAAAATCAGAAATTTCCAAATATCTGCTACTATTGAAGATACTAAATAAGTTATGATTGCAAAATTGTAGCACTATTTAAAATTAAAAAAACTTTATTTGAAATATATTTTTATAAAATCAATAGTCTGAGATATTGGAAAATATATTAATACAATTTTGTGAGTTTTAGTTGTACACAGATACTACTTATGTTTTAACGCAATAATTCTCTAATGCCTTGTAATAATTAAATATAAGTAAGTCTCTTAAAAAGTTTATGTTTTCACATTAACCTCTTAGGAGAAATGTATGTATCACAATGATCTATCTCCTTAATTTTAATGAATCAAATAGCCGAAGCTATCATTTATGCATTTTAATGAGGATAACACCATTTAGATATCATATTATAAAAATTAAAAAATGACACCCGGACACAGGAATTGATACCCGGGACCTTCGGCTTAGTACGCCAATGCTCTTACCACTGAGCTATCCAGGATTTGTCCCATGCCCATGGTCATTCTTCAATCTTCACTCATAGTTTAAGGCAGTCTCTATGATATTATAATATAATTGTCAAATGGCTGCAATACCATATGCCAATTACTGAGTCGCGGGTGGCTGTGTTGTCTGATGGCTGTGATCTTATATAATCACATATTTATAAGCTGTTGACTTCTGCACGTCCATCATAGACTCTGCCTTAAACTATGAGTGAAGAGTGAAGAATGACCATGGGCACGGGGCGAACCCTGGATAGCTCAGTGGTAAGTGCATTGGCGTACTAAGCCGAAGGTCCCGGGTTCGATTCTCGTGTCCAGGTTTCAATTTTCAGAATATAACTTTAATTTTAGACTCATTTGTCAATATTTACATTTTTTATTGGTCAAAATTTATAAATGAGGAACTTAATACTGATGCTATGTATGACCTGAACATGTGTAATACCTAATAAAATTTTAAAATTTTAACTGGAAGCCAAAATTTTAATACGAAGTGTTGACCCTTGTGGACCCAATATCGATCTTTTTTATTGGTCCAAACATACGAATGAGGACATTAACTCTTTAAAAATAAAATTATAAAATTTAAAACCAGGACTCATGTTTTATGTAAGATAGTGCAATTTTTGCTTGGATTTGCTAGTGTATATTATTTCGTCTCATATATATATATTTTACGAGCTTTGAGTAAATATCTCCCTCCATTTTTAAACAATAGAACAGGAAAGTCTGTGGAGTTCTGTACCATTTATTTTAGTTAAGAGTGTTATAATAATTTATATACAGTACAGTATAGCATATAAGACATATAATACATTTTACACAATTTAAGTCTGATAATGTTTAAGGAACTTCTGGATGCTGTTATTTTTTTTAACTTTCTAGTGCGTCACGAGTCGCAAAATATGCTTCCTAGGGCCACAGGCCACCAGTTGGACAAGCCTGTAACATATTTTAATTGTGTGTATTAATAAATTGCTCACAATAGTAAGCTTATACTTTTATTTAGTGTACTTAAGCTTATT
This sequence comes from Timema poppense, assembly GCA_902141375.1. Lineage (NCBI taxonomy): Eukaryota > Metazoa > Arthropoda > Insecta > Phasmatodea > Timematidae > Timema > Timema poppense. The sequence goes on along the minus strand of CABFOV010000021.1, from coordinate 438,047 downwards.
AAAAGTATAATGTTAAATGTTTCAATTCCAAAGAAAGAAAAATAGTTTGAAGATGATGAATTTCTTATATCTTCAGTAAAAACAAAACATGTTAATAGTTGGGCAATGTCTGAAAATATATACTAACAATGAATTTATATGGACTTAGTAAAATGTGGTTGAATAGAGATAAGATTTAGAGCTGTGGTTTTGTCATGTTGCCTCAACAGTAAATATATATTACATGGTAGTAAATTTTATATATTACATTTTATTTAGAAATTCTTAGCTGAAAGGATTTATATTAAATCCTCAATTTATCTGGTTAATTTTCCCAGAGGTTTCTGCGTAAGTTGAATTTGCTTAAATATGATATGTTTGACATTTATGTTTGCTTAAAAGAATAGTTAATGCTAAACAGAATGAAACATTATGAAAATAAAACTTTTATAAAATTACTTGCACTCATGTTAAAAACAAACAAAATGCTAACAACACTATCAGCTGTATATCCATTTACTATGAACACCATCTATCATGTTTAAAATGTTTCTTGCAAGAAAGTGTTGCTAGTGGTAAGTATAAATACTGTAACTGTGTATCTACAAATCAACCTAAGTCGAGTGATATTTGAAAAAGGTGCTAGAATAAGTATATTAATTTCAAATCTTTGGCTTAACACACCACTACTCTACCACCTGAACTAACAAGAAACTTGGATATGTTTTTAGCTAGCTCAATTGGTAGTCCAGTGATGCATTTGGTCAAATGTTTAACTTTACAAATATATATTATATATTTCATTTTAGTAAAAGGGGTACTCTTTATTTCTATATTCCATAAACCCCTAATATCAACATATCTATTTTAATTTTTCCTCATGAATATAGTGTACTAACTTTTTCTGAGAAGAAAATATTGAGTCTTAATCTTTATGTGTGTTTTAATGCATCATGAAACACACAAAAACATATTGAATTATATATTGGTGCATGTGGTCGGTCACCTATTGAGATTAATGAGATGGCACATAAATTATATTAAAGTGAATAGGGTTTTTGTGTGAAAAAATATATGATATAACATATGTATAAACATAAATTCAATTAATATTCTAGTTTATGAACAAACCATATTTTTTATGAGAGATTTTTGAACATCTCCAATAAATGACTAACAACCAAATCTTTCTCAATTCTGGCATAAATTTTTAATATCTCTATCAATCCATTAATCAAACATAAAGTCCACTAGTCTTTCTTATGTAACTTAATCCATAATCTGATCGTAGAAGGACTTTCTCAGCCTTCAAAAATAATCCTTTTGTACTAACTATTTCTAAATTTCTGACATGTGTAACAGATGGAAAATTCAGCAGCAATAACATCTAAACCCGCTTTAGTGGCCGCATGGTCTAAGGCACTACTATCGCATTAGATCATGGGGAAATCAGGTTTGAATCTCAGTCAAATGCACTGAGTGTGATTTTTACAAAATTGTTTTCCATTCTTCCTCCTTGAAAATGTGTGTACACTTTCTCTAAATGTATCCTTCCTAGTCTCTAAAATCATTAGTGTAATTAGTACATAAGAATTTAGCCTGAAAGGGTAGTAGATACGGTACTAAAATAAATAATCTAAGTTTACACAAGTTGTTTATGAATAACACTGACAAACTTTATAAGATAATAGGTAGAATCAAGTTGGGCAACTTGGATATAGGCATACATAGTTGGCGGCGTCCTACTTTGGTGCTTCAGGGCATCAAAATATCACTTGGAGGTACGCTGAAATTTCGAGATTTTTGCCACCGTGCAAGCTTTAAAACGCACTACTATGGAATTCTTAACATAGTCTCTGTGCTTAGCAAACAGGCAGCAGTGATGAGGATTTTGACAGGCATTGAGAATGTAACATGAAGAGACAGAATAAGGAACAAATTAATTAGGGATGGTTCAAAATGCAATTGAAGAGACACTGAAGTGAAAAACGTTGTTGTGGTTAGGTAATGTGATGAGAACAGAATGCCTAATAAAGCCTTACAGAGCAAAGAAAAGTGTAGAAGACCTATTCGAAGACCACGGACAAGATGGATGGACCCAGTGCAGAAGGACATGGAGGCTAAAGGAGTGGACTGGAGACATGTGGCTGACAGAGAAGTTTGAGGAGATTGACAGGAATGGAAGAGCAAGAGTGGACTAGAGACATGTGGCTGACATGAGAAGTTTGAGGAGATTGACAGGAATGGAAGAGCAGGAGTGGAATAGAGACATGTGGCTGACAGAGAAGTTTGAGGAGATTGACAGGAATAGAAGAGCAGGAGTGGACTAGAGACATGTGGCTGACGGAGAAGTTTGAGGAGATTGACAGGAATGGAAGAGCAGGAGTGGACTGGAGATGTGTTGCCGAGGGAGTGGTTTGAGGAGATTTATAGGAATAGAAGAGGATGTGCCAGACGACCTGCACAAGCGGAAACGTTGAATGATGATGATGATGAAAATAAAATTTCCAAATTTAACATATTGTGAATACACATTTCTTTCAAATCACTAGCTATACCTGTCATTAAATATTGTATTAGTTATTTTTCTATCTAACCAACAAGTAAAGTTTGAAACTTAGATAATATATACTGTAAATGTGTAGTAAGGTAAGTAAAACACCAAAAATGTCTACAAATATGTGAACTAAAACCCCTAAAATAATTGATTAAAAATTATCCAGATATCTTAATATTGCAACATATACCAATCCTTAAGTTATAATCCTCCCCTCCCCTCTGCCCAACTTTGGGGTTGCCATGAGTAGCCTATGTTCTACTCACCCCAAATAATTAAGCAATACATTCTTTAGATTAATGTATATTGTAAAAAATACAAGTATCTTCCTTATGTCAGTAGACCACCAAAGTTGTTTCAATGTACTCAACTACTATTGACGGGTGTTTTTTTGTTAAAATTAATTTTTAATATTGATACTCTTCATTCTACACCACATTTTGTAATGGGCACACGAATAACCCCTTAACAAAATTGGTTAATTTTTAAGATAAATATATATTACATCAGCAAGTAGGTACTTAAAAAACTGAAAGTGGCTTAATATGTAAAATTGATGTCTTTTAAATTTTGGTTCACTGCTCTACAAAATTATATATTCATTATATCCTTTATATCTGCTCAAAAGTGATTGAAATATCTTAAATTCGTAACCACAAAACACAAAATAAAGTGTCACTACAAGTAGTCGGGTATTGAACCAAACACTTTGGAAAATCATTTACAGTACATTTTAAGCAACTAGGGTTTCGAATGTCTTACTGACAAAAGTCAAAACTTTAAAATCAATGTATACTTTCAGAAAAAGGTTGAAAGATCATTTGATGAGTACTCAAGTTTTTTAAAATTCAAAATACAAAATTTTTACACTGTAATCTATAACAGTAATTATAACCTCTTGGATCTAAGTTTTAAACATTAAGCTTCACTATTTTTAATAATATTATGTTATATCTAGCAAAACATTAATATAAGTAGCTCATAAATTGTAAGGATGGTAATGAAGTGAAAACTGTAGAGTATAGATAAATAAGTAAAATCAAAAATTAGTTTTATTTGTAAACTTGTAATTAATAACTATAAAATTAAAAGCAATTTCTTTATTTAATGGTTTTATAATCTACCTTTTAATGAACATATTCTGCTCTCGATCAATAAAAAAATTCTGGACAACTAGATTTTGTTTCTCCACAATTTTTGATATTAATTAAGCTATGTCCCAAAGTGTTAAAAATAAAAATGGTATCCACAGTATTTATAATAAATGGAGTTAATTCATCCAAAGCCAGGGAGGAATGTTCTCTTATAAATGTTTTTCTGCAAACTTATTACTTTAACTCTCTAAACTAATTGTTTATTTATTTGATTGTTTCAGGTGTTGAATTTCAATATGAAGACATGCACTTTTTGGAGGATATTGATCTGCAAATGTTATCTATTAATAAAGTTGGAAAGAATATTAAAGGAAAAAGAAATTCTGCCAGACATCGGTTTGAGTGCCCAAAATGTGGGCGATCTTACACTAGAAAAGATAATCTTCAAAGACACATTACATTGGAATGTGGAAAATCACCAGGCTTTAAGTGTCCTTTTTGTGTTTTTTCTTCAAAGCGTCAACACAATTTAAAAACCCATATTAATCATGTACACAAAACTAGTGTAGACAGTAACGATCAATGTATAACTTATTTTGGGGACTTATCATGATATTTTAAACACAGGCTTACATCCGCACATGACTTAGGAACAAAATTAACTCTAAACAATAAATGTGTGAAGGGGCTTCATAACTAAATTTAGTTTTCTAAGCAATCTGAAACATAATTTCAACAATAGCTGGTTACATTCTTATAGATGTTTATAAAGCTATCACCATGTTCATAACATCTGTGGTTTCATATCAAAAACTGGATCTATCCTCATCACAATATGACTTGTCAGTCGTTCTTACTTATTCTAATACATTATAAACGCAGGTATGACAGTTCTTCATATTATGGGAGCTTTAAGTTTGATTCAACACTATAAAACTATCCACTTAGTATATTTTAAAGTAATTTAAACTATTCGTATTTCATCATGATGCGTACCTGCTTTGGTGGCTGCATGATCTAAGGCATCACTCTCGCAATAGTCTACCGATGACAAGGAGATCAGGATACTGAGGATGTTTTTTCACAACTGGTTTTACTCTCTCTCTCTCTCTCTCTCTCTCTCTCTCTCTCTCTCTCTCTCTCTCTCTCTCTTTCCACGCAAAAGTTTGTACACTTCATGTAAACCCAACCTTCTTTGTGCTGCAACTAACGCTCTTCTCAGCTTATTTACACAATTTATTACTTCCTCACACTTCTATCAATTCAACTTTCAGAAATGAAGGTAGATTATTTCTTGACTTTTAACAATTTGACAAACGCAATCACATTCAAATATACATAGTACATACCACCAATAAAAACACCCACATAATGTAGTTAAGGTTAAGTGCTAAAACACCTCTACAAAAGCTTATGGTCACAGTAGTTTATTTTTTAGTTTGTTAGCATTTTATTATACTGATGCAGCCAATCTGGTGGCTTGTCTCTTCCTCAGTTTTATTTTTTCAGTACCGCGTCTTACCACCTTCAGGTCATACCCACTCATTTTTTTTCTTCTTAGCACTCCATCTTACTACTCGTTCAGGTTGTCGGGTTGTACATTTATTTACTAATCACACTAATGTGTTAGGGATTAGGAAGGTTGAATGTATAGGAAGTGTACCCATATTTGCATGGAAGAATAGTGGAAAATCATTTAGGAGAAACCACCCTTAGCACACCCAACAGAGATTAAACCCCAGTCTCCCTATCTTTGGCATACTGCTCTAGTGTGAGAGTAGCACCTTAGACCGTGCGGCCACCTAAGTGGTTCTTTCTTTTCTTGACTTTAAGATAACTCAGCAGCAAAATATACAAAACCAGCGAATAAACAATGCATTTAATCCTTAAAATTCTAGGTAAAATATTGTAAACAAAATATATACATTTATTGTAAAAAAATATCAAATGTACTGTAATAATCTGGCCGAGCTATTATACATTATCTGACGCCAATATGTAGGGTCGAGGTAAGCTTATCCCTCTCCCACTATTTGACACAAATATGTAAAGTGACTGGGGCGTGCTTATTATATATTATAGCCGCATTCTGACACTGAAATGTAAGGTGGCGCGAGCTATCATGTTCCAAGTGAGGGGTCTAAGCGAGAGACTCAAGAAAACACAGCCAATCACGTACACTACTGTTGGCTTAGTTCGCAAAGCAATCTGCTCTCATACATTGCCGTAAAACTCATGTCACCTTCTGTCATGTTGTTCACCCATCCCCGGTCAACATATCGCTTGAGAGCCGTAACTTCCCTTGGCGGCAGTGGGATCACAACTCTCTAACCACTGTCTTAACCATTGTTTAACCAATGTCCTAATCATGGTTACGCTCATGGTGAATGAGGCACGCCATCACTAAATGGACTCATCTTAATACACTCTTGACAACGGTCTAGAACCAACTGTCTGGAATTAATTGCTTACACCAACTGTCTGGAACTACTGGCCTGGAACTAACTGCCCAGAGCTCTGTTCTAGGATACACACTAGCTAGAGTCTGCCAACTGGGATACTCCAATAACGGCAAAAAGCACCAATCAATGGGCCTAGATACATGTCATCCAAAACCATTCGATGCTTGAACATCACTTCTCCCAGATTCAATCCTCTCCCAGTGGAGTCAGCAGTTATAGGTCTATGTGCGGATAGACAGGAAATACCTAAAATTCCAGATACTTGACTCTACAATTATTAGCTGACCGGCGAAAGTTGAACTTAACAATAGATATTAAACATGTTGAGAATAAATCACTGAGTTGAGAGCCTCACAATATAGTAAATATGTTGGATTATATATGTTCTTTTTAGCATTGCGTCTTATTATCCGTTTGGGCTATATACTTATGTTCTTATTACGCTAATGGTTTTAGGGATTAGGGATCTCATATTTATAGGAAGTATATCCACATTTGCTTGGAGGCAGAGTGGAAAACTACTTTGGAAAAACCCACCTCAGTACACCTGACTGAGATAAGAACCTCAATCTCCCCATCATGGGCAGTCTAGTCTACGGTGAGAATAGCACACTAGACCACCCGGCCACCGAAGTGGGTGATTATATTTTAGGTAGTGAAAAAGTTAGTGGTACCTCTTATGTCAAATCCGTATAGTTACACCCTATTTATAAACCAAAAATCAATGTAAATTCATAAAATGAATTGTGTGACAACTCTTTTAACGTCTACCAAGGTACCTGAGTTGGTGTTGCAGTGTAGCTTGAGACGAGGAAAAATAGAGTGACAATATAAGCACACTTTTACTAACTTTACTGCTTTGATCAAGAAATCCAAGAATTTTAGTTACACCTCTCTTTTTTCATCTACTATCTTACACTTTTTATTTCTTGCCCCATGCAATGCATTTCATATTATCCCTTATGCTCATGAAACTTGATATACTATACTCTCTGCTAAAAAAAATATGACTCTACAGCTGTGCTAAGGATACACTATTCACTTTATTTGCAAACATTTAAAATAAAATTTACAAACACAATACAAACTATGTTAAGTGTAAGAGATGTCCATCGTATTCTAGGCATACAATAACTATCTTTACTTTATTCTCAAACACATTACATAATCTTTCAGTTGTAATACACCATGTGTTACTTTTAAGCTCTATTCTTGACTCATCAATAAGTATGGATTATTTTTTTAAACTTTAGATTTGGTTAATTCCCGTTGAGCAGTAGCTCAGCCCAACTCTGAAATTCCAAACATAGCGCAAAAAATAACAGCTACAAATATAGTGTAAAATATTTGGCAATAATTACTGACGAGTGACTTTCCGATCATTATATGTGCATAATTACTGATAGTGAGTATATAATTTTTAAGTATTTTGATAAATGTATTAAATAAATACTGTATTGTTTAGTTATGTATAGTAAACACACAATTTTATTTATCATTCCAATAAGGATATGGGTACATCAATACGATAATAAATTAAAACTTCATGTTATACAAAATGGTGTCTCAATAAGTTTTTTTCGCCTGTCTCTCTCTCTCTCTCATGGTAGCAATACAAATGTTTTTTAAACCCTCTATATGTTTTATAACAGTAGATGACTTACAGTAGAACTCCAACTATCCGGATTAATGAATGCCGGACGTGATCCGGATATGCAGAAATCTGGATAGTTTGATTAATCATTTAATTAGGGCACTGTTTCGAAAGAAAACACAAAAATTATTCTAAAATCACTTTTTTTTATTGATTTTACAATGATACAGTGAATTGGAATCACATTATATTACTGTAGTAAAAAATACAGTAAGTTTAAACTTATTGCTACTGTAAACAAGAATAGAATGATTTTGAATCGGGGTTGGGGATGGCATACCGTCTTGGAATGGCAGAGCGGCCTGCCGGTAAATACCATCTTCATTCGCGGTGATGTAGCGTGACAAATTTCAGTACTGTAGAGTACAGTATTTTCCTTCTTTTTTTTCTTTTTTTTCCTGAAAACAATCTGAATGACGAGTTCGGATAAATGGAGTTTTACTGTATTTAACTTGTGAAACACTTTCAATGCAAATTGCTAGAATTATAATAATTATACTATCAATGGTTCTGTATTTCACAAACCATCATAATAAATGGTCAAGTGGTCTTGGGGTAAAGTGCTCTCCTCAGGACCCACTGTTTATGGGTTCAAACCCAGCTGAGGTCAATGGATTTTTTTTAGTGATAAAAATCTGTAACACAACTTACTTTGAAGAGAAACTAAAGCTGTCAGTCCCATTGGGGATTTGGCATTTAACAGAACCCTGGCAGTCATGTGAAAATATATTTTCGGTAAAATTGATAAGCTCATTTGCAATTGCTCATATAAATTCATTGTGGAAGGCAACGAGGGACCACCACTCTTCCTAAACTCCTCTGGTACATGAGATTTCTACCAGATGGTACAGGCAGCACTAACCAGCCGAAGACCCAGCTCTGGATGGACAGAAATAACACCAAACCAACTTCCATGTTGTTGACTTAAGGAGGGTAGTAAATGACAAGAAAATAGTATTTTCTAGCCCTCAATTTTCTTATGAATTGAAATACATATATCTTAGCCAAAAAGTTTATAGATCTACGTTCACGTATTCATACGCAGCCCATGTGATATGCAGCTGTCACTTCACTACCAATTAATACATATTAAATCACACTAATAAGTAAATTGTTATTATATTGATCGCAAATATATGTTTTAATTATGTTTGTATTTTTATTAAAAAATCAAATTATAGTTATGTTTTAATAGACTGTGTGTTTGTAATATAAGCTCTTGGTAAAAAATAAATACCTATAGCATAGTTTAGCCATTACATTCTGTAAACAGATACATATTGTTTTAGACTTTGTTTGGATCCTGTAAACAATTAATAGATAAAACAATATGGTAGTTATTTAATCATCTTATTACACAACTTTTTTTTAACATTGTGGTTTGGTTTTAAAATTGATCTATAGTTCACACCTATATTGAGTAACTAATCTAAGTGTGTTGAAGAATAACTATATAGGCTGGAAAAAAAATATACATATATATATATATATATTGTTCTTAACATTACATTTATGTGTATAACCCCAACAGGTAGTAAGACGCGGTGCTAATAATAATAAAAATAATATTAAATTTTTGGTAACCATAACTTTTAGCGCAAAATTTAGAAAACCACCACTGGAATTAATAGAACTGTTAAATAAAACAAAATTACACATATATAAAAGATTACTTTAAAAATGTATTGAGATCATTCAAGGTAACCCCAATGAGCAACCAGCTATGCTTACATTGAGCTAGATGGCCACACTTAAAAGTTCCATATTTAACACCTCTGCAAATTATTATCATGTTAATAGTTCTGGTAAACTTCAAAGTTGTTAAATAAATGGAATTGGTTTCAAAGATATTTAGTCTAAACAAACGGTTACTGCCAATACTGGTACTAAGGTAAAGCTTATAAATAGTAATTCTTCACATTATATTTATAGATCAACAACACCAAATTAAACAAATAATGTTGCAATTAACAGGTGGGTAATGTGTGTCATTTGTTTGCAATTAACAGGTGGGTAATGTGTGTCATTTGTTTGCAATTAACAGGTGGGTAATGTGTGTCATTTGTGTTCTATAAACTTTAATAGCTGGTATATTATGTTTGGTATATTTAAACCTTAGAGGATTATGGTAACATTAATAAAAACAGCAAATCATGAAATAGTTGTATCTTCATGGTGAGAAAGAACTTAATAGGTAACATATGATTGAAAAATAATAAATGATTTACTATAATACTTTGCAACAGTTGTGAGTACCAGTAGTTCATTCACAGGCTGGAAGGAGAGTGCTCACTTAAGTACATTTTTGCCCAATGTTTCACTTTCATTTTCTAAAACTAATTTTATTATTGTAATTGTTTCAGATGTTGACTATCATTATGGAAATTCTGAGTTTCTTAATCTACATAATTTATCCACCAATATGTTGTTAAAAAATATCGAAGGAAAAGAGGATTCCATCGGCCATCGATTTGAATGTCCCAAATGTGGTCGATCTTACAACAGAAAGCATAATCTCCAGAGACATCTCACACTGGAATGTGGAAAAGCACCGAGCTTCAAGTGTCCTTATTGTGTTTATTCTTCAAAACGTCAACATAATTTAAAAAATCATATTATTCATTTACACAGATCTAGTATGGACAATATCTTTTAACAAAAGATTATATTTTGGTGCTTGAACATAATGTTTAAAACACATAATTATATCAGCACATGACTTAGAAACTATATCAACTTTGGGATATATATGATATGACAAAAATTACATATCTATCATCATTTTGTATTTATTTGTATATTTAAAATAAATGGATACCTAACAAATTTCTGAGCTTTTAAACATATTACAAATTGTTATTTATAATAAAACCAATAAACATACCTTTCAGTTTTAATTCACTGCAGTGATATTTTATCACTGGTGTATCAGTCAAATAGCAAACACTCTAACCACAAACCCATTAAATGGACAAATTTGTTTTATAAAACTATGTGGCCAATCCTTCTGATGAATTACTGTAACAGGACGGTGATATTATTTAAATCTGTTGCTATGAACAATACAATATCAAATCTCAATAAGTTATACTTAAAAACATTTGTATACTAAAATCAGCCTTATACAGCCACAAACTATTGCATAAAATTTTTATGTTAATAACGTGTATAACTCTAATACTTGAAACTTGGTTTTACAAAACTATCCCCTATCCTAGATAAATAGTATGGTCATTAGTATAAAATCTTAGCACAAAGATTTTTTTTTAATCTTCTCACTCACAACGCACAACCTTATGTTTACATTTGTATTACTTGCTTACTTAATCTACAGCATTAGGAAATCGAAAGTTCATTGTTGCACTTAAAAAAGCATGCCACCTATCCCAATATTGAGCTAGTCCTATCCAGTCTGCCTCATTAAACCCTATCCCTATCTTGAACTAGTCCTATCCAGTCCACCACATTACACCCTATTTCTTTCAGGTCCATTCTAATGTTATCTTCACATCTGCGTTTATGTCTTCCCACTGGTTTCTTCGCATTGGGTTTGCCAGTCAGTACCCTGACCAGTTCTATATTCTCCCATTCACGCGGCATATCCTGCCCATTGTAATATATGAGACGTTATTATACTAACGATATATTGTGATCAATATAGAGTATGTAGCTCATAATTATGTAACCTCCTTCACTCCCGAGTAGTCTCATCCCTTTTTGAACAACATATTTTCCTAAACACCTTGTTTTCTATCACCATAATTGTTGATGTTCATGTACGGTAAGAGACCACGTTTCATGCCCATAAAGAACAACTGGTAAAACTATTGTTTTGTATATTCTAAGTTTTACATTCCTTGAAAGCAGGCGAGATATCAACAACTTTCTGACCAAGTAGTAGCATGCAATTCCTGACTCTATTCTTTCCCTAATCTTCACTCTAATATTGTTATTGCTAATTAAAACTGTACCTAAATATTTAAACTCATTAACTATGTCGAGTTATTTGTTATTTTAAGTAATCTCTAAATCATCATCCTCAATCTTTATCCTTTGTGTGATCATATGCGTAGAATTGTAAGCGTTCCCTTCTAAACCTATTTTCTCACTAGCCTTTAATAAAATTGCTGTATTTCTTGCAAAAGCCTGCTTATTATTACCTAACAAAGCTATATCATGTGTTTATCTTAATGGTTGCATTGTATTGAATAATGCCAACCCTTACCTACTCTCTTGTAACTACCCTAATATCATACTCTAAGGCTAGAATAAAAAGTAATGGGGAGAGGGAATCTCCTTATTGCATTTCAAAATATCTAATAGGGGAAATTCAACCCATATCCTGCTATATGTCTCAGTCAAACATACCTCAGATTGACAAGTTATTTTGGTATCCCAAACTTAACTAAAATTCTTATATAATTTGTTTCTTTTAACTCATTCATATGCCTTTTTAAAACCTATGTTTAATTGATATACCATCATGCTGTATTCTCACTTTTTTCTAATGTTTGTATAAAAGTAAAAAATCTTAGCTATTGTTCATTTATATACTCAAAATCTACTCAGATGATCCCCAACTATTTCCTCTGCAAATGGCATCAGTCTTATTAAAAGTGTGTTGGATTAAAGTTTATAGCATGTTGTTAGTGGTAAGTTTAATTTGAATTAAACTTAAAAAATATATCCAAGCCTCCCATTTGAGACCTATAACATCTGCTTAGTGTGAATACAAAGATAGTTTCAGTTTTTTTTAGCACAGGTTAACCCTTTTAGTGCCACGAGCCGATCTAATCGACTCCACCTACTATCTCTAAAATTGCCACAATCCGATCTGATTGGCTCCACCTACTACCGTTAAAAATGCCAGAGCCGATAAGGTTGGCTCTCTATATTTGAGCTAGTTCTTGCTTTATCTGATAGATAGTGTAGTAGTAATTATTATTATTATATATCACTGGAAAGAGAACATTTCCCTCTATTATTTAATATAATGTTGACAACAAAAATCAACCGTAAATTGTTGCTACTGGAACTGGGAGTTTAGTACATTTACAATGGTGGATGGTCACATACTCAATCTGCTAAGTGCAATGCCGGTTTACATACGAGCTGCATGGAAAAACATAAGTGTGGCTAACATTCATACTGGTGTAAATAGTTTTGTAAACAGTTCTAAAATGTACGGGTTAAATTTTTCTGAGTTAAAAAAAATATAATACTTAGATTTTCATGTTATGACATGTGAATGAAAAGGTTTATTTACCAATGTGAGTAAATAGGTGTAATGACTTTATAAATTTATATAATGTGTAAAAAAAGTATATGATATAATTTATTATAAAAGGTTTTTTGAAAAATGCCGTCATTTTGTGTAAGCCTAAATATTTTATTCTTGAGGTAAGCAATATAATAAATCTTGCTGTAAGGTAAGCAATAACAGCCCAAAAATATCTGATCTAGGATATCAAATAAAAATGTCTGTAATTCCTATTTATAATCATATATATTCAAAACTTTACTTTCTTGTTTAGAACTAAATGCACTACAACAAAATGATATTGAAATTTATACATAATGTATTTTACATATATTAATTAGAATTAGTTTTGAAAAAAATTAAAAATTTAGAAATCAAATAATTTTAATTCAATTGTATTAATTTATTATTATTAAAGAACAGATATGGATTAAAATGATAAAAAAAATCAAAATAATTTCTTCATGAATAAAGGTTTGGCAAATTTTCTTGCAAGCCCTTACAAAAATGAGGAAATAGTTGTGGCATTCTTTGTATACAAAAACTAACAGAGCTCTGGCACTCTTCGCTTGCGAATTCTGGAATAGGCGTGGCACTAAAAGGGTTCAAGAACACCCAAGATGAGTGAACTAAAAATACCTTATTTTCAATCTTCTCTCACACCCACTTTAGTTTAAGAATTCTATCCAAAAATAATTTGGACAATGATGGTAGATATAAGCAATGCTTTGAAACATAGTGCCTTACTAATCTTTCCTACTGCATGCGGCCATTTGGTTTATTATGCCACTGCTCTAGAGACTAAGCTTTCCAGGTTATTATCCTTTTACACAAAATCAGAAGCAGTGTGAAGGGTAGTGAGGAAGGGTGAGGGGGGCTGTATAGTGATCATTGGGAGAAAATTCTGATAATCTTTATAACGTGTAGTCACTTATAATAATTCAGACAACAAGATACTTTCTAGCAATGCTGGTACTCCTATTCAGTTAATAGTGTGTTTGATAATTATTTTAAAATGTAATCAAGACAAAACACATTATTTAAATAGGTACCTACTTAATTACAGGTGTAACTAATCACCAACAACTAAATCATTCTATTCATTGCATTGTTTATTGCACTGTGTAAATAATGCTGAGATTAAATTGTGAACCACCCGCCTTGGTGGCGTAGTTGGCTAATGCGCTTGTCGTGTTGAGCCCGACTGCTGAGGACGGGGAGATCGAGGTTCGAATCTCGGTCGGGTGAACTGGGGGTGGTTTTTCCTAAATGGTTTTCCACTCTCCTTCCACGCAAATTCAGGTTCACCTCCTCCAACTCAACCTTCCCAATTCCTAATCCATTAGAGTAATTAGTACTTAAAGCGTATAACCCGAACGGGTAGTAAGACGCGGTGCTAAATATTATTATTATTATTATTATTAAATTGTGAACCAGTACACAAATGTTTTGTGAAGCCTTTGGTGAATAGCGCTAGAGGGGTACAAGTTGGAGATGTAAACAAAGTATGTCACGTGACATTTTGCCGGTATAGCCCTATCCATAAAATCTGGAGCTAGCTTTGTCAGTGCAATGTAAACAAAATTGTTAGTTCTAGTCTAATTTTGACAGGACTCACTTAAAAATAGAACAAAATGCATCAGGACATTAGTCCACATGTGGGATAGTATATGGGAAGATAATACAATTCATCATCGTCATGGTGACCTGGCGGTCTAGGGGTAAGGTGTCAGACTTCTGTGCTGGCGGCCGGGGTTCAATCCTCGGTCCCGGAACAGATTNACTTAAAAATAGAACAAAATGCATCAGGACATTAGTCCACATGTGGGATAGTATATGGGAAGATAATACAATTCATCATCGTCATGGTGACCTGGCGGTCTAGGGGTAAGGTGTCAGACTTCTGTGCTGGCGGCCGGGGTTCAATCCTCGGTCTCGGAACAGATTTATCTGATTACCAAACCCTTCCTTCACCTCTGACAAGACATCTTGTGAATGTGGGGAATGCCAGGCCTCCACCGTGGTTCGGATTCCACGTTAAACTGTAGGTCCTCCATTTCATCTCACAATCACCCTATCATTACACATTAGCGTAAGTGCGTATAACCCGAACGGGTAGTAAGATGCGGTGCTAATAATAATAATAATCATCGTCATCATCATCATGAACTGTTTCCAGCCCTTGACCACGTCCCTTTAGTAAAAAATAATATTTCTCACCAAATAAATCACAAAGTTTTATTTCCCACTAGCATGATTTACAGAAACAAGTTAAGATCTTATTTTCTAGTATGCTCATTCATTAAAAATAGAATAATTTTAGATTTTCTAGAAATTTAAATTTTAAAATATTTGTGAATGCATAGTGCACTTTTTGTGACATATATTTCTGAGGCCAGAGTGATGAAGTTTAATTTTAGCATACAATTTTGAATAAAATTTTATTTTTCAGGTCTGTTAACTTAACACTATCTTTTTTTGTGAGACAGATTTACAAAAGGGGAATCAACCCTTTTGCATAGCTTTTACTTACAATTTGACCCATAAAACACATAATTTTCAATCATATTATTGTTATTTTAAAAAATAAATTCACATCAAAATGAATCCTGGATCTGCCTCTGTTGCAAAAAAACATTTTTCATGTGTATTTTAATTTTTCTCTATAATCAATAAATACAATATTAGTTCTAGCAATGACTATTAGAGTAGCCTACACTGATGGAATATGTAGTGTTTGTAAGCTCTTAGAAGAGAAATGATTTGTTTACATAAATTAAAACATTATAAAGTAGCTATTTAAGAAAGTTAAAAGGGGTATTGTTTAAATTTCTGTCAAAGAAAACTGTTTCAGGTGTATAATAATAACTATTAGAATTTATCAAAATTGTTTTATACATATTTATAAATGTTGATATAACCACCATCTTTGTCCAAAACGTTATTAAATATCTTTCACTTTTAAATGTTGTTTCAATCTTTGAGATAATCTCATTATTATGTTTACATTTTTATGAAACAATGTTTTTTGTGTAAGCAAAAATGTTTTAGATAAATTTAGATTAAGTGTTCTGTAGTACACTAATATATTTTATAACTTTTGTGCTGCACTAGTATTTTGTTCAAATAATCTACATCATTATATATATTGAGAGAGAGAAAGAGAGAGAGTTTGTCGATATTACGTATTTGCTAAGGACAGACATACAATTGTTTCCAAAAATATTAGGTTGGTCTAATATATAACACGTGTTTTACTAACTTTGCACATATTTTCAATGTGAACCATTCTATAATAAAACTATAAACCAGTGGTGCATCCATAGGTTTTGTGGTGGGGGTGTTACAGGGAAACTTTAAATTCAACCCATACATTGGACATATCTTAAGGTGGTATAGAAATGGACACGAGAAAAGGCCAGTGTTTTTGCAGTTTTTATGGCAAAACATTTTTTGGACAGAATAAATAAAATATTGCTCCAGTACAAACATAAGAGTTTAATTTTCTTCACACGGTGATATCAACAGTTGACTATCTGTCAAGGGTGTTCTGGAATTTAATAACAACTTTTTCTCTTCATTTAAAGAGTTTCTCATTTAATGCTGCTATGCTCATGGTGGATATTCAGGAACTGTTGATACATGTGAAAAAAAATTAAACTCTCTTTTGTACTGGGTCACTATTTTATTTATTTTAGCCAAAAAAAAAGTTTTGCTCTAAAAACTTCAAAAACACTGGCCTTTCCTCACATCCCTTCCATCCCACCTTAAATGCTTTGAATTATAGTTGTACTTAATATGGTTTAAGATGTATGGAAATTATTTGCAGTCTTGGTAAATTCCCTACAATCTGAGTGTCTATTTTGCTACAAACCAATATGTAAATATAGTCTGGATAAATGAGGGAAATAAATTGTTATAGTTTATTTTATGTTCATATACTATAAAAGAAACATGTATTATTAGGCTGTTTGTTAATTACTCACTTTGCCCCGGTGAGTTTTATTTGCAAGTGGAGATAAGATAATGTAATTACAGAGCCTTCTTTTGATATGTTTTACCGTTTAGCCACAAGAGACCTGCAAAGAAAGGTCCACACCGACTTTAAAGTGGCTCCGCCATTTGGAATTTGAAATAGCTTATAGCCTTGACAAAATGTTTAAAAATGAGTTGGCCCAACGGCTAAATAATTTTATAATAATGGAAATTGATAAAAATAAAGAAAAAGGAAAAATAAATGACTAAGAGTAAATTTTTACTAAGAATTAAATCAGTGATCTACTCTTAACCCATTAGTTTATTTTTCCTTTTTCTTTATTTTTGTCAATTTCCATTATTATAAAATCATAACCTTGACAAAAATAAGAGTCTGAATAACCTCCAAATGTTTCAAATGTTTAAAAAATATGATGCCTTTAGAATCTGGAATTTCAAAGTTTAAACTTAATGTAAACAATGAAGAAAACAAATTTGTACACTTTGATAATTTCATTGATAGGAATATTATATTTTATAATAAAATGTTTAAGTGAAAATTGTAAAAAAATGATCATGATGTATTATTTTTTATTTTACAATTTTACTTGTTTATAGAAGTTAAACAGAAATACATGTAAACTGACCTAATAACATGACTTTTATTTGACTGTTTGTTTGTTATTTCACACAAAAAATATCATAGAACATCAATGCTTGAACTGAACTATAATGTAAAATGTAGTTTTATTGAAATATGAAATTTAAAAATCTTAAATGAAAAAAGAGTGCATATATTTTTCTTTTTACACCACATCTTAATGGCGCAGATGTCACAAGCAACAAAATGTCTTGAGTCATTATAATATGTCAAATAAAGTAAAATTTCAATCGAATCAACTTGATTACAAATATAAATTTAAATATAACAATGGCATATTCAAAGAAATTAAATAGACGTGTTTTACTGAAAGTGAAAGAAGTATTCTGGAGCTGAAGAACCTTAACCTCTGTTGGTTAATAAGGTCATGGGATTCTCCTCTGAGAAGTATTTGATCAAGTTTCTCTAGAACAGTGGTTATCAAACAATCATGGTTTTCCATTATATTCATGATATTGTGGGAAATCTCGCACCCCTCAACTTCCATATTCTCTCTTTTTTTGTCCTATCCATATCTTTGTTTGAACCTTTACAACCTTCTACATATTATGAATTTATAAAAGTACACCCAAACTTGTCATAATGCACACAAAAATTTGAACATATTGATAATTAATTAATTATCATCCACTAAACTTAAATTGAATATAAAAACACAGAATCCTGCAAACCATTGCAATAACTAGGTATTCATTAAAAAAATAACAAGGCCATGGATGGTATGAGCACATTTCTGACTTCATAAGATAGATAGACATGCATCAATGGGAAAGTGGACTAAATGTCCGATAAAAAAGGAAGTAAGGGATCAAATCCCAATTGAGTAAATTGAGGGTTTGTGTTCTTAAATATTTTTACACTCTCCCTCTAATGCATCTACATTTTGTCTATACTTGTCTTACTTTAGTTAAAATGATTCTGGCCCACACAAATATAACATGCAAAACAAAAAAATAGTAATACAAAGAGTAAAAGATGCGGTAACCATTGTTTACCAGCAAAAGTAGCATGCATACCTTGACAGAGTATACTGTAGCTTAGTTAATAATATAGGGCCATAGTGTAATCTGACAAGCTATCAGGTTAAATGGAGTGTACATGGATCAAGCATACATCAGATCTTGGGGGGAGGGAATAAGATTGATTGTTCACATCACTTTGCAATTAAAACTAGTTCTTGAATCCTAACACACTTAACAATAATAGTTTAGTAATGAATCAAATAGCCGAAGCTATCATTTATGCATTTTAGTGAGGATAACACCATTTAGATATCATGTTGTGAAAATTTAAAAATGACGCCTGGATACGGGAATTTAACCCGGTATCTTCGGCTTAGTACTCCAATGCTCTTACCACTGAGCTATCCGGATTCGTTCCGTGCCCATGGTCATTCTTCACTCTTCACTCATAGTTTAAGGCAGAGAGCATTGGCATACTAAGCCGAAGTTCCCGGGTTTGATTCCCGTGTCCAGGTGTCATTTTTTGATTTTCATAACATAATAATAATAATTTAGGTTTAGTTGTTACTGTTTTATAGAAATATATAAAAAATCAATGGGATTAAATTAATAAAAGTGTTTTAAATCAATTTTATAACTCGAATTACAAACAAAATCAATAAATTATTTCTTAAGTTTCATTAAAATAAAAACAAGTTTACTAAAATTGTTAATGAAGCAGTGTTTGATTTACTTAGTCTGGAAGAACTTCACTGCTTTATTCTTGAATAAATAATAATGTCATCAATGACTACACAATAAAAGATGCCTCATACACAAATATTTTTTTGAAATGTACAGTAACATTGATTTCATTTAAGGACCATTCGAAGGAAGGCAAATGAACTTGCAACAAAAATTGCTTTAGATGTGAACATTTCTCAAGACTGTGTTAAAACCACATACATGATAACCTAAATTGGGTTAATCTACTTAAAGACTGTCATTAGTACTATAATTTTTACTCTTTGGTAAGTAATAGGAGATTCTATAAAAATAATAAATACACCTTTTTATGACTTTTTGAGACTAAACCAGACTTAATCCAATGAACAGTCGGTCACGTAATCAGTGATCTTGAACAACAGTTTTCACTTCCAGAATAGACATTGTGATACCAACAAGACACCATTGGCTTGATATGCAAATTAAATACACTCTATATTTACATTTCAAATAATTGGTGTTGCAACACCCTTTTGTAATATTCAGTTGTCAGGTAGTTGGGTTTCCTATCAATAAGCTAACTTCATATTAATAATTCTTATGCAGAGTGAATCACCTTATTATTGATCAAACATCTCTTTACACACAAGATGCACCTGGTCACTCCAACAGTTGAGGCCACAAACTCCCATTGGCTATAGGCAAAGAAAATTATAGTAAATGCCTCTAAAAGCTATTTAGAGATAACTTTTATGGTAATCAAGGTCATGTATTTAACGCGCTAAGTGCTCTATATATGTTTAATATTTACAAACTTACATAGCATGTCCTCCCTCCAAGTCTGAAAATTCACACTTAGCACTTATTATTATTATTATTATTATTATTATTATTAGCACCGCGTCTTACTACCCGTTCGGGTTGTACGCACTTACGCTAATGTGTAATCCGAACCACGGTGGAGGCCTGGCATTCCTCACATTCACAAGTTGTGATTAATACACGACTTGTCAGAGGTGAAGGAAGGGCTTGGTAATCAGATAAATCTGTGCCTGGACCGAGGATTTAACCCCGGCCGCCAGCACAGAAGTCTGACACCTTACCCCTAGACCGCCAGGTCACCACCTTAGCACTTATTAAATAAAGACACCAGTGGTAGCTGAACCAGGGGAGTGGGGTTTCAATGCAGGATTAGGATTCAAAGGGGATTTGCTACTCCCTAAAAATAATGTATGCCCCTTATATATTTATTTCCCTTTCCTCTTATAATTCTAAAATAAGATTTTAAAAAAATCCAAATAATTTATAAATATAAAGGTATTCAATTAATATTTAAAAAATTAGGTATGGACTATTCTAAATATACTTAGGGTAATCAAAATTTCCAAAATAATGTGAGATAAGACTTCTCTAAATAGATTCTAAAGGAGTATATTTGTTTTAAATCTGAGTATCACTCCAATCGCTTAGAGGCATCCAATTATCAAACATGTGCCTAGGAAGGGCCCCAGGTACTCTTTAGGCTGAGAGAGGGGATTAAGTCCATAAAAATTCCTTTTTAGTTAGTTGCCCTCCCCTTACACACATGAGGTTCTGCCCCCACTGAACCAACATGGTTAATTTATAAAAGATTTCATATTTCTCGATTAAATTAGAGGTTTAAAAATGTGTGCATGGAGAAAAGGTTTGATCACGATTGCTTCATAGTACAAAATTGTACGTTTTAAAAATAAAAGTAATTCCAGCTTAACCAAATGTATTGTATATTTTGACTCATATCTAACTGTAATCTGTTTGGGGGAGTAGATATCTGGAACCCTGCTTCTCATCCTATCCCACCCTTTTATCCCTCTTTCTTTTGTGACTCTTTTATTACATGTCCTCGGAACTACCATTCGAAGAGTTTCAACTTGAAAGGTTTTGTTGTTTCTTAATCTCAAAGACTTACCCAATTCCACACTTCTCACCATATTCACTAATACTTCATATTTTGTGTGTAAATATTTCTTCATAGTTACTCAACTTTGTTACATGATCAATGAACACGATCACAAACAATTTTTTTAAATGTATTTAAACATTAGAATACCATCCATAACTACTCAAATTCTCTTGTTTTGCTTGATCTGTAAATAAAGCCGTGTTAATCGTTTACTGTCAACTTTTAGGCTGTGGGGTGTTTCAACCCCCAAAAGCGCCCCCTTGTCTATGCCCATATCAGGGTTGAAGAACTACAACATGGTGAGCTGTTAGCTCATTCTCTGAAGGAAGTATTATCAGCATGACCAACTAAGCAAGTTGATGCAACATTAATAACAACAATACAATAATACAACAATAATAACTATGCCTGAGGAAGAATAAAACAACTGTATGTGCATATGTAAGATGTACTTTATAAAACCACAGGACAATCCAAGGAGCAACAAGGTAATTCCGGCAGTGCTGAATGAGAACACCCGTATAACATAGCAGTGGGGCTACAGCCAGTACCATAGAGGAGTGGGGCTACAAACAGTATCACAGAGGAGTAGTACTACAGCCAGTACCACAGAGGAGTAGTACTACAACCAGTACCACAGAGGAGTGGGGCTACAGTCAGTACCACAGAGAGGCAGTGATGAAATGTGGCACAACCCATTTTCAATACGTATGCAAATTACTGTAACTAGTCTAGGTGGAAAAAATTACAACAAACTCTAAAAATGCAGAACTTTTAAGGGTCAATGCGTATGTCTTATGAAGCTCTCATAGAAAATAAACACAAATTATTATTAATGGTTTGTTAGAATCAACTCAGAGATTGTACAGAAACTGTGAAAGCAGGTATAGAATAGACTAAACATACTCTATGCAAAGTAAAGTATACAAGAATTAGTTGTTTTTTTTTAAATCCATTCTTAAGTTCTTAAGTTCAGTCCTTGAAGGCTCATTCAAGGAATAATTAGGGTGGATTTTGATGTAACGATAGAACATTTGTTGTCTATTCAGCTGTCTTTGCTTGTTGGGATTTCAAAGATAAGACTTCACTCACCATCAGATTATAAATAATATTGATTTGTTCCTTTTGGCATTGGAGCATGGCTAATGCTAAGAGTTACTTTGTCACCCTTGGGTATAGTTGTAAATGAATAGTGTAGAATTTACGGTAACTTATACATCATTGGGACTATATCTAATAATATAGCATGAAAAATGTTTACATTAGCTTTTGCATCCTTGGTAATAAACCCGTATGTTTAGGATTTACAGTAACTTTTACACCCTTGGGAATGCAACCTGTAAAATCTACATTAACTTCTGTACTCTTAGGAATAGTGTTGTATATTTAGCCTGTAGGATTTAAAGTAGTTTCCATATCCTTATGAATAGAGTAGTATATGTGCCGTTAATATATAACTGTACAATCCACTGTAAAGTATTATTATTATTATTATTATTATTATTATTATTATTATGTGTCCTGTCTTACAACTGGTCCATTTCTTTTGTCAATGAATTTATACCACCTATATGTATTGGCCGGGGTTCAATCCTCAGTCCCGGCAAAGATTTATCTGATTACCAAACCCTTCCTTCACCTCTGACAAGACATCTTGTGAATGTGGGAAATGCCAGGCCTTCACCGTGGTTCGGATTCCACGTTTAACTGTAGGTCCTTCATTTCATCTCACAATCACCCTACCATTACACATTAGCGTAAGTGCGTATAACCCGAACGGGTAGTAAGACGCGGTGCTAATAATAATAATATATCAATTATAAATTATTTTTAGCACCGTGTTTGAGTTATGCCCATATGTACTAACTAGGTTAATTGGATAGGGATCAGGAATGTTGAATTTAGAGGAGGTGTACCAGCATTTGCATAGAGGAAGAGTCAGTATATCTGACCGAGATTTGAACCCAGATCCCCCCATCATTGGCAGTCTAAGTCTATTGTGGGAGTGACGTCTTGAACTGTATAGCTACCGAAGTGGGTTATATATCATATTAGCAGTAAACCGTATATACAGGGTTCATTTCAGTTCATATTCATCGACCAAATATTGTAATATTACTTTACATGGAGAACTTATAATATACTTCCATTACATTGAAATGAATTTAGATAAAACTAAATCACTACATTGAGGTGGGATGGACAGTAAAACGAGTTAAGCCCGGAGTTTTTGCAATTGTATAGTAAAAACATTTTTTTGCACAAAAATATTAAATAGTGTTCTAATATATATGTTTAGTTTAATTTTCTACATATAATTATAACAACTATTCTTGAATATTTCTCATGAACATGACATAATTTGACAAGAAACTTTTTAAATTAAGAGAAAAAGTTCTTTAAATTTCAGGATGCCCTTGGCAAATTTACCATGTATAAAAAAAAAGTGTTGCTACTAAAACTACAAAAATGCTGGCCTTAAAATGCTCTAAGATTAAAAATAAATGTTGTTTTCATTCATTGTATTGAGTTGACTACAGCTTTTTGTTGTTTTCTTGCTACTGTGTCTTACTACCTATTAAGGTATATGCTTATGTAGGCATACTAATTATGTTAATAAGCTAGGGATGAGGAAGGTTTTTAATTTAGAGGAAGTGTTCCCGCATTTGCGTGGAGGGAGAGTGGAAAACCATTTGGGGAAAATACCCTCAGTACACCTAATCAGAATTTGAGCCCCAATCTCCCTGTCATCATCATTATAGTTTGACATGAAAGTGACACCTTAGACTATGCGGCCACCAAATCATGTGACTGTACAGTTACCTACATCACATGAGAAAAACAAAATTAAACAAGCATTAAACATATTAGGTGTGTTATTTTTTAAATATATATTCTAACTTTTATGGTTATCTCATTTCTTTTGATACTTTCAGGAATTTGGACCATGCTAAGCTTTCAGAAAAGACAATACAGTAAGTAAGAATAATAGCTAAATTTAGATAATGAGAAAAAAGTGTTAAACATCAATATATTTTAAATCCATACTGTAAAATAATTAGTTTTTTTTATATCTCTTTGTCAGCATAGTTAATTCTATGTACTTAGAAGTACCTAATCATACAAATAGGAGTGTGCCTGTATAAATTGTTCTTGTTGATCAATTTGGTTTTCCAAACCAATAATAAATTATGTTATTGTTCCAGGTTTTGAATCTAA
The DNA here is from genome assembly GCA_902141375.1 of Timema poppense. NCBI lineage: Eukaryota > Metazoa > Arthropoda > Insecta > Phasmatodea > Timematidae > Timema > Timema poppense. Next base: position 413,577 of record CABFOV010000021.1, on the reverse strand, counting down.
ATACAAAGATACTCACTTTTTTGAAGATGTTGATCTGGATATGTTATCAACTAATAGATTATTAACAGAAATTAAAGGGATAAAATATTCATTCCCCAATCAATTTGTTTGTCCTAGATGTGGGCGATCTTATAACAGAAAGAATACACTTCAAAGACATCTCACTCTTGAATGTGGAAAAGCACCAAGTTTTAAATGCCCTTATTGTGTTTATACCACAAAACATCGACATAATCTAAAATCTCACATTATTCATCTACACAAAACAAGTTGAAGAATAACTGTTAGCTATCGGTAGTAATTTTATTTTTAGAACTATAAATGGAATGTTGTTTGTGAAATGTAAAGAGAATAGAAAGATAGTGCCACTTGGAGGAATTTGTTATGTCATTGCTTACATAACCCTGTACATGGCAGTTATATTTTAATTTTAAAACAACAACTTATATTATATATATATATATAAACAGTATAAGTTGTTGTTTTAAAATTAATTATATATATACTGTATATAATATATGTATATATTTATGTGTGTGTGTGGATTTCAAAGGTTTATTAATTATTTAAAGTTCCAAGATTTGCCCTGATCTTTAATAACTTAGTTTGTCTTCCATATAGCTTTGTGTACTGATTGGCATCAGATGCTCAGCCAATCAGATGTCTTTCTACATCTGTCGCTACATTCTATTCTCTTTACATTGGATTTGTGCACATGTCTTAGAAACTAGACTAAATTAGTATAGTAGAATAACTACAGGGAACATGTGCTTAAGTTTCCCAATCAAAACAATTGTGATTTAAATATCATTTTGTGTGTGTGTGTACATATGTGTGCATGCATGAATGAGTAAGTGCATGAGTGAGTAAGTGCGTGTGTNAATGAGTAAGTGCATGAGTGAGTAAGTGTGTGTGTGTGTGTGTGTGTGTGTGTGTGTGTGTGCACGTGCCATAAATTCTTACGTGTTTTAAAACAGTAAAATCAATCAATTTATTTTACTCACTTCACTATCCAAATTTCATGCCTTGGATACAAAGTGCAAGAGTAATAAATGACTAAATATCCAAATAAAATTCAACTGTCCAATGTATTACGATTAAATGTGTTACATTTGCTCGAATTTACAAAGATATTAGATATAAAAATTGGTTTTAAGTAGACTATTGGTAAACATAATAGATCTATAGTAAAATTTACAGTAAACAATTAAAAAGATCACACATTGTCAGTCTCAATTTTTTTTGCATCAAAGGAGTAGGTTGTAGCTGATAATCTAGCATAAGTTTACAAATGTTCGGTTGGATGGAGGGACAATTTGAGTCGTAGATCATGTTCCACATCCAGACAGTTCTGCTTCTTATTTTTAATTTGTTCAAAAGTAGAAAATCCAACTTCATAATTATATGTAGTTGTAAATGGCAGTAGATACTTGATAGATTTGTAGTATAATTAAAGATAATCATATTAAACATAAGCCCAAAAATTTAAGAACCATTTCTTAAATGATGATTTTCAACAATTCATCTGAAGCTAACTCTCTGAGCATTTAAATTTCACCTGCTAGCACACCAAATGATTCATCCCTAGAAATAGTTGTAAATGGGTTACTAGCCCACTCACAAATGGCTCTTGAAAATACTCTTTAATATTCTGCTAGAGCATTTTAATGTGCTGTTTGAATGTTTCCACTATTACATTATCAATTTCTTTCTCCAAAAAGTGCAAATGGTTGTCAACTATAGTACTCTTTGCGATCAAGGCCTAAACACTATATTTCAGACTTCTGAAGAAACGCTGATATTTTATCATGCACATTGAAAATAGTGACATTGCGCCCCTGAAGGGAAAATTTTAAGTTATTATTGAATATATCACTGAGATACACTACTTGAATTAGCAACTTAAAGTCATGAAAATCATTTTTACTGGCCTCGTTAGTGTTGTGAATAAATAGATTTATCTCATCCCTCAGCTAAAAGACTGTTGTAAACATCTTTCCTCTCGATAGTTGGAGTACGTCTATGTAAAAATGTAAAGCCTTACAAAACACGTTAAAAGTTGAGCACTTAGTGGCCATGACCTGATTTTATTTACAACATACAGAATTTGCTTCAAAACTAATTTCAATCGAAGAGGCATTTTTTTGACTGCCAACTGTTCTATTTGAATGGATAAGTGTGTGTGATCCCATTCAGTAGCAACCTCTTTCCCCCGTGTAACAACATCCTTCTCTGTTCCATCATTTCATAACCCAACATAGCTTTTCAAGTCCACATCATGTTCTATGAAATAATTGTTTATTAAACAAAGAATATCCTTCCATGTACTTTGCGTTTTAGGAGATATACAGAAAAAAAAAAGTAGTCCAACACTTCATCTTTGTATTATGCATCTCACATATGTCAAACGTTGGCACATAACTTGCATGTCCATGAGTTTGTCCAACTGTAAAGCAAAATACTAGCTAGCACTTACTCGAGAGAGTAACGCAACCTCTTCCTCATGGTGCTCCTTGGATTCTATTCAACATCATACTGTATCATTCAACAAAGGAATTTTGTAGGATTCACACTCTGTCTTTTCTCTGAGCATAATGTTTGTCATCAGTTTTGCAGCTGTCTTTACAAGTTTCTCAGAAATGGCATGACTTTTACAAATCGTTGAGTCAAGCAAAGCAACTTTAAATTATACTTCTGTAGCTTTGGTTTCTTTTCCACCCATAGAAACCCAAGTAATTGACTTATGTGTAGATGTGTGGATGTGTTGAAATCATTCATTTATGTTTGTTTTGGAAAAATTAAATTAGTTCATGGGCTAGCTTTGTTTGAAAATGCCGCTAAAGTTTTGGGGGTTTCATGACATCATTTGACAAAGTTTCATAGCACACCACAAAAAGGGAATTTGCAAGTGGGTCGTCAATCAGATAAAATCCCATTTTCAAATATTTATACTACATTACAATATATTTATTTCCATTAGAAAATAACTTTTAAAACATTATTTTACAATATTTTTTTTAGAGAGAAGAATGGTGTAATTATTATGCCTTAAAATAAACTAATTTTTAAGTTGTGTTCTATACTAACATTTGGTTCAAAAGTCACATAAATGTCTCAAATTAAAACATTTCTATAAACTTTTATATTATGTACTAATTTTCATCAGCTCTGAACTCTCATACAAGTTCATCTGAGTTAGATATTTTAAGAAAATAAACAATTTCCTTAAAATTACTCATCTATTAATTTATATTCGTTAATATTTTGTTTATATTTTGCATTGAACAAACAATCAGCATATAATCAATATTTAATAATATATTTATTGCAAAACAAATCAGTATATAATCAATATTTAATAATATATTTATTGCAAAACAAATCAGTATATTATCTTTTAAATAAATAAAGTGTATTTCAACCATAACTATTCTAAAACCCACATATATATGTTTGTGTCTGCTAAGATTAAGGATTTATCAATAAATTAGGAACATGTAATATTTTGCTGTGGGATTGTTAGTTATGTAAACAACTTCATATATTATCAAAATATAGAAGTATCTAGCCATCATTGTTATTGTTATGTTTTGATGAAAATAAAGCAGCCTAGCGTGTATATCTGGGTCTATATTGTAACCATCTCTGATGGTAGATGGGAGAAATATTGTTTATCTAGCCATATCATCATGTAAACTAATTTTAATATTTGCAATTTTTTGATCACTTTAAATTGCCATGTTCATGTAAGAAATAAAATTATAATCATCAGAAATAAACTTAAGGTAATTATTTAATTCTAAGTGGTATTGAAGGGAACATGTGTTAAAGTAAGGATGTTTGCATTTTTATAGCAAAAAATGGTTTTGGTCAAAATAAATGAAAGATTACCTAAGTGGATACATGTAGTTTAATTTTCCACATATAATAATCTTAACATTTCTTGAATATTAATTTGTTATGAGTCAAGTGGCATTCGACAAGGACTGTTTCTACTATTATAAACAGTTTTTTCCTTCATTAGCCAATATGCTCATTACACATATTTAAGAACTGTCTGACAACAACCCATGAGCCACCCTTGATAAAATAGTATTGTTACAGTTTACAACAAAATATATAATTTTGGTAATGTAAGTTCAAAAACTTATTTCAGAATTTTAATCTATTCTTGAACCAATAATTGTTTTTTTCAATTATGACAATGGTATGTATATCAATCCAACGCCTTAACTCAGTCTGTAGCATGTTGGTCCAATTCCCGGTATGGCCTAAAAATTGATCACTTGTGAAATGTGGGTTTACTCTTTCACGGTGATAAATTAATAGCCGGGGACTAGATGTTGTGCCTCTCCTAGTCTTAAGTTAGAGAATTAAGTATATTAAATTATGATAGGCCTAGCAAGCCGGTAGTGGTAAATATATGGCTTGAATATAAAACTCACCCAGATCACATACTGGAAACAGTAATGGATGTAAAGTAGAGGTATGTGTATCATATTAATAGACTGCATACATCAATTTTTGACCAATTGAATCAATCTACCTACTAGAATTTACTCAAAGAGATCCTCAAGAACCAATCATTATGACTTCGCCCTTTCATTGAACGAGATGTACAGGCTTCATTTACATATCAAACACATTCAAGGGCGCACCCGGGACTTTGGGGAGGAGTTTTTTACATAATCATTTTCATATTTGCATCATTATATATTTCAATTACTGTAATATTTGGAAAATAGATTCGAAGTAAGTGGAATAAGAAATATAGAGAATCAGCAATACCACCAAAAAAGTGGGGGCTCAGGGGTTTCTCACCAGGTAAAAATTTGTATTTCAAAGAATGCAAACGGTAATATTTAAGCTAATTTGTACCAGAATCGGGTCCTTGGCCACTACCCTATGTCACTGTGTACGCCACTGGTTAACAGGTCTGTGTTTACATATTTGCTCTAAAATAATAATTTCAAATACTGTACTCACTTCATAACTTTACGTACATAGAGTAAATACATTAAACATTTCTAGAAAATATTACGTTAACACAGGTCCAGTTTTCATCTAAGTGCAAATTTACAGTAAAATTAAAAATCAACAAAAAAAAGTATTCCCTTGAGAAACCCTAATTACAGCACAATATTTGTTTTATATTAAATATAATTAAACAAAATATAATTGATTGACAGAACATAGTGCTACATCTGGAGGAGGGCCCTCAACTGGGGGGGAGGCTTCAGCCTCCCACCTGTGCCCCTGAACACATTAGCAAAACATAATATTAATATTTCTTGAAAATATCTGGGATATTTAATGTGTAAACATTGCATTTGAATAGATTCAATGAATTTATTACATTTATAATGTTAAAGTAGCATAAATGTGTTATCACAGTTATTAAACATAATAATTATTAATGTCCCACTAGGTTAATTATTTTTCATTTGTCAAAGAGTTTAAGTGCGTCATTCTCCCTTATAGCTTCTAAACATTTATTGCCAATCCATTTGTTTTTTTATTTTCAAATAAAAAAACACAAAAGAAAAAATTATGTTTATTTTGTAAAAGCTTATAGTAATAAAGACCTTTGCAATAAATGCATAATTTTATTTCCCCCACACAAAACAATTTTTTTTATAGTAACTTATATACAATAGTCAAATTTGTATATTTTTGTGTACCACATCTGGCCTATTAATATATTCACATTAATAAGGTATGTATTTGGAAGATAGAATTTAGAAAAAATGTTTCCAGATTTGTGGTTGGGAAAGTAGAAAACTGATTAGGAAATCTACCTAAAAATACCTTACCAGCATTTAAATCCCAATCTACTTGTTACTGGCAAATCAGACTATATGAGACTTACACTTTTTTTCTACAAGCCCATTTGTGTGGTTAGCAAGTTAATTCCACAACATTATGTTAAAAATAAAAATAAACTTTAGAACTATAAAAAGCACTGGCGGTTTTGGTCGCTTTTGGAAGCTGAGCTGAGCTGGGCAAGCATCTTTGGATGTGGAGTTGGGAGTAAAAATTTTCCAAGGCCTGGTTTTTATCTTTGGGCTTTAAATTATTTATTTAGATAGTTTTAGTATTGTAAACTTTACTTAATCATCATGTTAAATACATAAAATTATGCTTAGCTATAGTGAATATGGCACAGAATAAAATAATAAAAAATTAATTGAATAGTGAAAATCAAGACCCATTAGACCAGTCCAGAACACATGACTGACGTAAAATTGACAATATGCATGCACCAACATTTACCAATAGCACTTGGTATATCTTTTACTATTCTATTCTTTAATTATCCAAAATACCCTAGGTAGTGAAAGGCCCTTCAAATATTTCTTATTTTTCCTTTACAGATACTTTCCTCCCTCTCCCCTTTATGCCATTTGAATGATTTAGAAGTAGATTTAAGTTGGCTTTGAGTAGGTCCTCTTGTGGGAACAGATCCACAGTCACACTTTACTAATATGAAACTCAAACAAAGATGCTGCCAAAATTATTAAATATATGTCTTTTTATTTATATTATATTTGTAAATATAAAGTTAGTTTTATTTCGCTTAAAGAAGGCAAGCGCTTTTAATATTTACACGAACCAGATGGGCCTCTATAAAAGCATCAACTATGAGTTTGCCTCTATTATTATAGATAATATAGGCATAAAAACAAAACAAAATTCTCAGGTGGTAATATATCAACAATAAGTTAATGTTAGTAGCATTGACAACACTTTATTACTTTTGTCTTTATAAAAAAATGTGTAAAATATTATATTTGTCAACAATGGCTGTTACACATGACCTGATAGGTGTAAATACATGACACTTGGTCATCTAGCTCCTTTCAGATCTGACAATGAAGTTTAAACTTATCATGAAATAAATACACAAAGGAACTAAAATATTATTAAATTTACATAACACCCACATAGAGTGAGTAATAAATTATATTTATCAAGACATCCTATCTTATAGATCTGTTAGTTACATTTACATTCAAGTTTTAAGTCTATGTAAGCTAGTCAAAATAAAATGATTATCAGGAGCCCAGTCAGACATAATTAAAAACATTTAAACAAATACTGGCAACATTTGTTTAGTTTTCCTATTTAATAAAACATGTTATAATTTTAATAAACTCTGAGTCATATCATAATCATGAAAACAAAACAAAAAATTACATCAACTATTATTACTTATAACCTATCTATTATTAATGAGCTTATTACTTTTAATGCATACTTTCAAAATAACAAGAATTTAGCCATTTTGATCATTAATAATAAAGATCAAATTAATCAATTAATTGTCTTATTATGCCTATAGCTAGTGAATATGTAGGGCCTATAGGTCTCTCAGGACTTCCTATCAATATTAAAGTGAAATTACATGAGGATAGTTGGAGATTTGAAAAGTAAAATTCAACATTTTCTATACACCTCAAAGAAGAAAATAATAGTTTTATATCAAATTTACACTATAAATTTCTATTTTTGGCTAAGAATGGAATTAAAACTGACCCACTTTACCTAACTAGATATCAACAGTGCAATTTAAAAACCAGTTATCCACTCATTGACCAATTCTATTTTATCCCCTCCCTTTCCTGTTTACACTTGGCTAAAACAGTTTACCTGATAATGCTGGTCATGATTGTGCATGTTAGATTAGAAATCTGTGAAATTTAAATAAAATATATTTAGTATTATAACTGCAAAATAATAACTTGGTTCTTCCATTATGTTGTTATAAGTGGAGTATACTCACCAATAGCCAGAAATAAGTGTGTTATATAAATGATGTTGCTGAATTTTTATTTCAAATCTCTAACCTGAATAGTAATTTATTTTATTGTTTCAGATTTTGAATCTCAATATGAAGACACTCGCTTTTTTGATAGTATCAATATGCATATTCTATCTAATAACAGATTGATAGGCAATATTAATGGTACAAAAAGTTTCTTCAGCCATCGTTTTGAGTGTCCTAAGTGTGGGCGATCTTACAACCGAAAAGATAATCTGCAGAGACATCTCACACTGGAATGTGGAAAAGCACCGAGCTTTAAGTGTCCTTATTGTGTTTTTTATACCAAGCATCAACACAATCTAAAAAGTCATATTATTAATGTACACAAGCCTAATGTAGAAAATAGCTTTTCACTTACTTTTTGAGATTTTTTATGCACTTTTGGACATGGGTATATTAGCTACATAAATTAGGTTAGTGTACTACATAAGATGATGCATAGACAGTAAATGAAAGTCACTATTTAAATACCATAATTAATTTAGGTAGAAATTTGTAATAAAGATTATTCAGAAATTTTCTGATAAGCTAAAATGATATACTTTTAATCTTTTGTCTAAAAGTATGACCTACGAAATAAATTTTACAAATGTCACTATAAACTTTATCTTAATTTGATGCTGATTTTGACTAGATGTGAATAATTATACAAAATAGTTTACTAAACTTTGAACCTAATTTCACTGTAAACTGTTAATTGCATGTTATCAATTTGTATGTGTTTATCAAATTTCCTTAATAAAGGACTCACACCATTAAGTTACCTTAGTTATAATTATCTTCAGTAAACTAAAAATATTTCTACAAACATATTTAATCTGCCCCTACACAAAAAATATGTGGATTGAAACTCAAATTTATTATGTAAGTACCTCATTGATGGTGGAGTCAATCAATATTATATAGGGTATATAGAAAATGTATGTAAAATAAGTAATTCATTTGATTTTCCTTTTTATAATAAACCATAAACTAACATATAATACTTTGGTTTCTTCCAATAACCAATAATATGTGTAAGCCTCTATTAAAGAATTTAAAAAATAATAATATTGGTAGTTTTGTCAATCAGAGGTACCTTGTTGTGTGCAGCCCTTTTCAAAATTAAAAATAAGCCAAACTAGTAAATCTTCAGCTCTTTGTGAAGCACACCAAAGGAATTATTTTGTGAAGCACAACAAAGGAATTATGTTTGTAACAGTTGGCTCTGTGGATGACTTTCTACATTGTCAGAAAACTGGAGCACCAAAAGTCTTCTCCCTCTTGGCCAGACCCATTCTCCCATTCGTTGGCTTTATAATATTGAGTTTAAATAAGTGTAGGCCACAACTCTAAGAGTGCCTGGTGATTTTTGTCTCCCCCCACTTCTTTTAATAAGAAGTATCAGCATTATAGAGGGGTAAAATTATAACAATTCTTGAAATATTGGAAATATACCTAACCAAGTCTATAGTGTGGGGGGGGGGGGGGTAAAACCNTAAACCCCCGAGAAATTTTATGGACAAAATATATATGGCTTATTTAGGGTTCAAACAATATCAAAATTAAGGTACAAGTACAAATCAGGGGGCTGTGTAACCATAAAAATCACTTCAGATAGCTTCTAAAAGTGTTTAATATTCAGAATTTGTTCCAGCCTTCGGCAGTTATGGTGTTATGTTACCATAAAAATCACTTCAGCTAGCTTTTAGAGGTGTTTAATATCCAGAATGTGTTCTAGTCACAAGCAGTTAGGGAGCTATATTGCCATAAAAACCTTTAGAGAGCTTTTAGAGCTATTTAACATTTTGAATTTGTCCAAACCTCCGGCAGTTATGGTGTTATGTTGCCATAAAACAAACACTTCAGATAGCTTCTAGAGCTGTCTATCCTTTAAAAAAAATTCTAGCCTCCGCCAATTGGGGAATGTGCCCATCAACCCCCCCCCC
>CABFOV010000021.1:384640-403808 GCA_902141375.1 Timema poppense | reverse complement strand
AAATTATTGGCTGTTTACGTCCTTGCACATAACGAATCATTGAGAGCATATACAACACACACCTTTAACTTTGGTTAGCAAATTTACATTTTTTTTTCATTTATAAAAATATATACCACATATATTGGTAGGACTGGCAATATAAATTTTAAAGCGTGTTACACTAGTGTTTTTGGAGTCCCAGATAGGTACAGAGCTGCAATCAAGAAAAGAATAAAGAAATTTATATATATACATATAAATATATATATATAAATCTGCTAGCAAATTATTATTCGTATTGCAAACTATGTTTATTATTATTGTTAAAGTATTCATATAAGACATTATTACTATTACTATAATATTTATGTATTGATCAGATTTGTCAATTTTCTATCAAAATTATAATATGAACACTATTACACACTGCACATCACAAACTAAGAATCTTCTCACTTTCACGACAGTAAATCTATTCTGTCATTGTAGTCAATTTTGTAATTGAGAAGCAGGTGCCATGTATCAAACCTTAGCTTGTCATTATTAATATTATTGTTTTTGTTTGTGATGGTATTATTATTACTATTATTATTACATTTATCTATATTTTACTGTATTTTTACCAATAAAGGCTAATTCTCACATATTTTTTCCTGGTGAAAATATTGTTAGATGTGTGCTGCATTTTCAAGTTGGAAGTGTGGGGCCCCTCTTCATCTTTTGCCCCAGCGAGGGTGGCCCATCCCTAGGGGCCACAAGGGCCAAGCCCCACCAACATTTTTCCAACATCTTTTGGTATAAAAAATATTTTTCTTTCTTTCTTTTTATTTTGTAAAATATTTTGGGGAAAACATGAAAAAAATTTAATACCATTCTCTATGTGCAGTGAATTATTTGATATGTTATACAGTATTCAAGTCAAAATTGTTCATTGCTCGCTACAAACATCACGTGAGGATTGAGAATTGTAGTGGCTGCATGTAGAAGCTAAGCAGGGCCATCTCTTACATGCTTTATAAGAGAAACTACACCCAATGTGAGCTGTCTCTCAAGGTCAATCCTCCTAACATTCTGATTCCAACTTTACACTAGCGGATAAGACCAGACTGAATGGGCCAGCTATAAAATATTATTATTAGCACCGCGTCTTACTACCCGTTCGGGTTATATGCACTTACGCTAATGTGTAATGGTATGGTGATTGCGAGATGAAATGGAGGACCTACAGTTTAACGTGGAATCCGAACCACGGTGGAGGCCTGGCATTCCTCACATTCACAAGATGTCTTGTCAGAGATGAAGGAAGGGTTTGGTAATCAGATAAATCTTTGCAGCTATACAATAGAAGTAGTCTATAGCTTGTTTTATCTTTTATGTGTCTGTGTTTTAGCCTGTGATAAGACCTGAGAAGTAAGATGATGCGTGAAAATTATTAATTAAAATGAATAGAAGTACATTCTTTATTTAAAACTCTGTTTTATTCATTAAAACTCTGTTTTATTCATTAAAACTGCAACAAAATCTGTAAATTGAATGGTTAGCACCACATCAGCCTAAAGACTTTACATTTCTGCAGGTAGACGGCAATAAAATAATAACGTTTTCTAATGCTTTATTTGGTAAACAAGTGTGGTTAACTGTAAGTGGAGAAAAACAGAGCTTATTTTGTTTTTATCGTTTATTATTTGGTGGTGAGGGGTTGTGGACAATGATAGGCTGTAAGAATCTTAAACATTTAAGTAAAATAATTAATAAACATGAGGAATATGGAATTCGGAAAATTCATTTAATTTTAAAACATCTGTAATTGTAAATATTGCATCACAGATAGATTCCATGGTCAAAATTTCAGTCCAAAAACACAATTAACAGGTGTAAAACAGATAAGAATATATTAGGCAGATTGATACAATGATTAATTGTGTTACTCATGACCTAACATTAAGAGATAGATGCACCCAACTTTTGAACAAGTAATATTATCACTGGGTAAGTTTAATTCAAAACCTGCAATCTTTTATTCTTTATGTTTGTAGATTTGTTTAGAGATTTTGTAATTCTAATGATTTCTAAAAATTAGGAAAACTTAAATGGGAAAAAATCCTGACCTGGTCCCACCAAAATATATAGATCACGATCCACCACTGTGCCCCAATACAAGTGTCTTCCTAGGACACACTTGTAGACAATCCTGCATGATAGAGGGTTGAATACTTAATATCTAACCAAAATTAAACAAATAAATTACTAATCAAATATAATAATTTTAATAGTAGTCAGCTAAATAAAGTAATATTTTACATCTACTTAAGTAATTCCTATCTCTTAACAGGTACCTGTGTTATTTATACCTATTTGCATTGCTATACTTGTATTTTTTATTGTTGTTCTTCTTTAAACTCAGACCATCCACTTATATTTTCATGTAACTAAAACCCCTCAGTGACTCGCATCTCGCCAAACTCAGTAAAAGTGTACAACTAGTTTCACAGCACATCTACGTCCTTGTAACAAGAGTTGTAGTAGGGAGCCATTGTGTGATTAACACTCCATGCAATGTATTGCAAGAAGTGAGGACACACTTACCTTGTCTAACATTCTACACACTCTGGATGTCAAAAAAAAAAGACAAACCAAATGTGTAGTGCTTCCTGAAAGAAAGAGCGAGAAAAGAGTCTCTTTAAGCTCTTTGTAATCATCTTAAGGTAGTAATTTAAATTTTTAATAAATATCTAATTCAATATTTAAATTTTGATCCTAAATTTGTTTGTCTGAATTAACTGTGGTGAATAAGATGCTTTGTTAATCATTTAAGAAAGGTTCTTTAATATTATTTTTTATAATATTAATAAGTTTGTTTATTTTTTTGGTCTCTTCCAGACTAGTTCAAATAAAATAATAATATACCTTGAGAGATTGAAATATTCTCTCAAACGTAATGCGCAACTGTAGACTTGGCCATGATTTATTGGTTTTCCAACACACTTCAGTTTGACTTGTAAGGCCATGTAATTTGTTGTTCAACCTCTGTTTATTACATTGAATAAATAAATCAAAGTTTTCTTTAACTTGCAAATGTTTTACTTTTTGTTGTAATCATTTCCTTAGGTTTTGTCCATGCTCTTTTAGTATATTGTGGGTAGCTATAAGAAGAAGTGGCCGGTACAACATGAACAGAACTAAGAAATACCTTTCTGTTAATCACTGACCTTAAGCTCTTAATATGTTAGTGTGTATGATTAACTATTTTGTGAAAAATATGTTGACAGTTGATGTGTGTTATAAGGTTTGTTGTAGTTGAATACAGTATCAGAACAATGGTGGAAAGTGCATGTGTTGGACTTAATGAGTGATATTTTTCGTGGGACTATGCATTTGGAAGTACTAAGAAATATTAATTATTTGAGGTATTTAACGTGTATTTTCTGAATCGATTAGTTATCTTAGCACACAACTTATAAACTAACTTATTTTAAGAACAGACAAACCACACCCAGCCCCCTGTTGTTAATTCATTGCTATGAAAGCGGAAATCCCAATTTTCACTAATGATCAAATTTTTGACTATGCCGAGAATCAATTCCGGGACCCTTATCTAAGTAGACAAACAAACTACTGACTAATCTAAGATGCTGAACTACTGATAAATAATTGACTAGATTAAAATACCTGTTCACTTTATGAAAAATATTTATGGTGAAAATTAAATTGTGAATTATAATAGTGGCTTTGGGATTTTGGAAGTATTTGACAAAATGGAAATGGTTAGTTATGAACATGATTGTGTGAAAAGGATAGATTTCTCAGCTTGTGAGGGGGTTGAGAAAAGTTATGTTCTCGATGAGGTTTGATGTTTTGTGCAGTGGCAGCTTGTAGCTAAAATTAGTGGGGATGCTACTCCAGAAAATTTTTAGCCTTTGTTTTAAAATTGTGTAAAAGGAAAAAAACATGTATAAAAAGAAAATTTATTCAGGAACTTGATAAAATCTTAACAAAAAAAAAAAATGTTTTACTTACTTTAACTTAAATTGTTACAGTTAAAACTTGATCTATTCATTTAAAAATGAAATCCATTCTTCTTGTTTTAATTTGCGCAAAAAGTTCATTAATTTTCTCCTTGATCTCTGGATGACAATTGAGGAAATTTTTCTCCATTGAAAGTACTGCAAGTGCATTTAGTCTTTCTGTTAATTAGAAGAACAAAAAAAAATTAATAAAATAGAATAGCTGGAACCAGAATAATAATCTAATTCTACACTTTATCACATTCAAGAATATGGTATAAGGATTTTAAGCACAACACATGCTGAGTAAAAAAAACTTCCTTCCACCATCACGCCAGAGCCGGCACTGCAAGAGCAACAGTGCTCTTTCTACCTGGCAGTCCCCGCCTTCCTTCCCACCTCTCTCCTATGTGCGCATGCGCACAACAGTTAAACACCATGTCACTGGCACTGTGAAGCGCACAGTTCCATACAAATATTTTTATATCTTTTTCATAAACTGGGGGATGGCTACTGAAGTACTGACATTAAGCTTAAGGAATATATACTGCACTACAAAAATAAAGAGAGAATTAAAGAAAAAAGGACCAAATATATTAAATGTTATTGATAATATCAACTGGAAATAGGGGGTGCTGCATTTCCGCAGTGTCTATACACGAGCCGCCACTGGTTTTGTGTGTTTAGGTTCAAGCCAGTCTTAGTTTATATACTCATTCATTCTCTCTGCTCTAAAGTTGTAATGTTCAAGGTTCTTGTTTTCTCTGGTAGAATATAGTATTAGTATTTCTACATTTCTTTAAGTTTCTCATCATGCAATGCATTTTTAACTTACCCGTCCTTGTGTACACTCAAAGCATGCATTAAAATCTTTTGTTCTGTGTTTGTTTGAGATGTTTATGGTTTTGTTTAGGACATATCTTTCCGCTCATCACATATGCATAGAATTAAATATTGTATTAAACTTTTTTATTTATTTATTTCAAATTTATATTTGTTTCTTAGCTCGCGAAAGACTATATTTGTGAAAGGTTTACATTATATATTTTAGAAATAAGATTGTTCAATATGGGCGCTCCGTGTCAATTTAATGCAACTCAATGCTTCTAGGCATGCTACACTGCTTTTGTTTTAAGGAAATTAGTTCATCATGGTTTGTTAGATTTTATGGGGGCTAGATTCTTCTTTTGGGTATTAAAATATATGCTGACTTGTTGGGATTGACTTTTACTACCTACTTGTCAAAAATGGGCACATACCATACTATGTGTATGTGGACATAACTTCTTAAATTCTTGTATGTTGTCTGCAAAAGTCTGATTTATATATTTGAATATGATATGTAAATAAGCCTTCATAAAACATTTGTTCACAATAATCAGACAGGGTGATTAGTTCAGGCAATTGTACTCATATATACCACTAATGCTTCTTTTGTAATGCACCTTGAGAAATCAACAATTAAAATAATAAAACAATCTTTATAATAAAGCTATAACTGTGTAAATCATAATACCGAAAACATATTTATCAAACTTATCAACATCAACTACTGTTTCCAGCCTGTGATCGAGTCAGTTTAGTAAAATTTCCAGCTGCCTTTACCTTTCCATCAATCTTCCTTCTATTTCCATTTGTCTCCTTTCACTTGCACACTTTCTGTTATCTCCTCCTCATATTTCTTTCTTGATTTCCCTTGTGGTATTTTTCCTACATATTCATCTCCGTCGTTCTCTTTGGCATTTTCTCCTTATCCATCCTCATAACAAACATACTTAAATCATTTCAGTCTTGCTTTCTACTATCTCATGTACTCCCTGCAATCCTACTCTTTCCCAGATAACTTAATTCCTAATACTGTTTATCCTCATGACAGTTAACATGCTCCTTAAAAACTTCATTTCCATGGCCTAAACTTTCCTAGTCCCTCTTACATTCACTTTACATGTTTCTGCTTCATACGTAGCTATGGGAACAAAGTATATGGCACTTCCTTACACTTCAAGGGCAATTCTCTTCTTTGTTGAAAGTCTCTTACACACCTATAGAACAACTCTCCCTGTTGTCCTATTCTTATTAGATCCTCTTTATTCCCAAGCTCTGCCTCAATCACACTTCCAAGATATTTTACCCTATTCCTTTCTCAGCTCTACCCCATCCGTCTTCATAGCTTTACTAGGCCTTATCCTCTTTCTTGTCACTACCATCACTTCACACTTTGCATTGCTAAATTTCATTCCACACTCTCTCACTTCCTCATTCCTTTCTTGTACTTGTTGCTGTACTTTCTCTTCCTTCTCCCCCAATACTCTCAAGTCATCAGCAAGTATTATGACTTTCATCCTTTCCAGTCAGAGTTTCCTGGCCACTTTATTCATTACCATTTCTATTAACATTACAAATAGCAGGGGTGAGAGAGCACTCCTCTGCTTCACTCCATTTTCTATTTGGGACCACTGCCTCCACCCTTTCTCCCTCGTAACACAACTCATCCTATCTTCATACACACTCGTCATTCTCATTACAACTCTTCTTTCCTCTCCAGCCTCCTCCATCACTTTCCAGGCTTTATTTCTCATTTAGTTACTTACTTACGGTACTTTATGGCATTTCAAAAGTTCAAAAGGCTGCACGCCTCATCTTCAAGAAACAACTTACTGGCATATTTGCACTAATATTTATCTATGTATCGAATCCTACGGTGCTCTAGCCTCTTAATTAAAATTAAAGATAACATAAATATTTGACAACAATCTCATTGTGAATTTTCTGTAAGTTTTTACTTTGGATTTGAATAATGGGGGCGATATATTATGTTTCAATAATAAAATATATATTCTAAAAATAAGTTTTTTTGTTGTTATTGTAAATAATGCTAACAAATCTTGTTTTTGTTTCAGATCTACATTGTTTGTTCCAATATAATAAATATTCATACATTGTGAATACTGGTAATGGTCTAGAAGACAATTCAAATTATAGACCAATTGCAGATTATCAAGTGAAAAACAAATCTACACTTGAAAGAAACCTGATCCAAGAAATAGTTCCATCACTAGAATATCTTCAAACTAATGAGTTTATTTGCCCAAACTGTGGTAAAGCATATAATAGAAAAAATAACCTCCAAAGACACCTTAGGTTGGAATGTGGTAAACCACCAACATACAAATGCCCGTGTTGTAATTACTTAGCGAAGCGTAGAAATAACTTGAAAAAACATATAATTATAGTACATAAGATAGACATCAACAATAGCCAAAACCAGTAACCACAAACACACTTAGGAAAAATACAGTCATATACATTATACTTGTAGTTCATTTTATGATCAAATCTAGAGCTCTTTTTTAACAATTGGAGCATGTGTCAAATACAACCCTTAAGGGACATTGTTGTCCCTTCTATATTAGATTTCAGAATTTATAATGTACTGTATTCAGATTAGCTATGCATCTGAAAGTAATGTTAAAGTATAGATTTTATTTGAATAAAGTAGATCCCATCATATTGTGATAAATATAGTAATTTCCAGTTAAATATTTTAACAAATATTAAAGTTAAAAATAACATCCAGAAATATTTTATGAAATTCTAAGAATTATTATTTAATTATTACAATACACATTTCTATGCTTTTCCAATAACAAAAAAAAGTTTTCTATTCATTGAGCTAAAGTCTAGGTATAAGAGAGTATTGTGTTGATGTAATCTTGAATTAAAATTGTTGGATAAATACATCTCACACATTAATTCACCTTAATTTAATCAGTTATTTTCAAGTAAAAGTAGTTCCAACTATTCAAGAAATATTCATCCAAAAACTATCACTCATATGAGTTCTAATAATTTTTTTAATTTTCTTTGCTTTGGCTCGCAACCTGCCCAGGCCATCCATATTTAATTACACTAAAAGAATAGAGATTACAGGGGTGTATTTATGTATTTATGACTCTGCCGCCCATAGGCACTAGATAATTCGCCGCCCACCTTTCCCAATTTAATTTACACCATTATGCACCGAAACACATATACCATATAAAAGTGCTATATATATATAGCAAAAGATAAAAAGTGGTTATATTATTTGATTATTTACTTTAGTGAGGTTTTAAATACAGTAAGAATCTAAGCAAAGTCTTAAAAATTGAAATAAAGACTCTTACATTATCAGTCTATGTTTGCTACTGATTCTGGAGGAAATACTAACAAACGCGTGCACATGGTTAAGCTTACTGTCAGTCTCTCCCATCACTTGCAGGGCTGATGGATTAATACTGATGAGATCAGAAAACTCGGATTTCATCAGTATTTTAGTCAGTCCGGCCATCAGTCCGTGTAGGGGACCTTTTAGTATGTATACAAAAGAAAATATGTAGTAGACTATATAATACTTTTCTCCTTGATCTCTGCTGAGCGAACTGGTCGATGAGGCCAGACAATACATTTTCTCCAAAATGTGACTTTCAATTGAAACGATCGCCACTCTATTAGGGCAATCCTCTGTCATGTTAGTAGGCAGATAATCTTTTACACTTCTCGGCCACGAGAAGGTACTGCTGTACATTCAGAAGCTAGAGTACATGTGAACATTTCAGAGAGCAATATCAACATTTGGGTAGACCTTTATTTTAAAATATAACTGGAGTATATGGGAGACATAATAAAACTCCTCCAAGTGGCGCTTCCTTTCTATACACTTTACATTGTTTTGGTAACCTTTTTTTACAAAATTCACTTAATTGTGCAAATCTATTTTAAAAAGTATTGTTTTTTAGAATTGTTAACTTACATATTTCTTAAAATCATTATAATTCACCCAGAAAACATATCTTGATGAATGATACAATCATTTTCATAAGTAACTTATAAATTAGATTAGGCATTGTTGTAGAGGTCAAGAAAAGCCCCTCGATGGGTGCCAATTGAAAAACTCTCAAAGAGGCTTCTTTATACTGAGAGCCCCACTGTTGGGCTCTAGTCATAAAATTCTAAAAGAGCCCCATGATGGTGCACCAATTATAATATCCTACAAAAGCCTCTTAGTGGGCACCAATTGTAAAAAACTACGTAAAGATGACTTATAATGTTAACATCTATCCCTGGCTATCTCAGCTTCTCTTATCGATGTGGTTATTATATAAGGAAATTCCCACTCATTCAATAAATATACTTTGAACACTTTTATATTAATTTATTATTAGAACGTATTCCTTACACGTTATTACTATAACAATTTACAACTTAAGCCTGTACAACTGACCCATCCTTAAGCCAGTCACCGTACAATATTAGATAATTAAATATGTGGGGACAAGCAACACATGTCTTGTCACCACGCCGATCACTGCGTGTCTCTCTCTGGTGTAACAGTCAGAGAGTTGGTTTCTGCCTCATGTCTTATTCAAACTCTGATGACATCGACGATTGCACCAAAGTGGACTGACAATCTCAACCTATCACAAAAGAGTAGTTTGAATTCAGGCTTTCTGGTTGGCTGGACAATGCAACCGCTCCATACTGAGGAAAAGGTGTATTTTTCTTAGAATGAAAACTAAGTGCAAGATCAGCTCTTTTCGTTTTGGTTTCATCATCCAACACTCCCAGTAAGCACATTTAAAATAAAATAAATGTATTGACTTCCAAACTACCTGAAGTGCTTAAATATTCTAAAATGCAAATGAATGATTAAAAATAATATTATAAAATAAATAGAATTCTCGAATTTAAATATAAAATGCAAATAAAATATTAAAAGTGCAGTCTCATCCCTCCTTTTTGAAAGAACATAGGGTTTACAAGTTGGGATATCACAAAGTATTTAAATAGGAATTTTTGTTTTCAGTTTTTTTTTACTAATCAAAGTAGGATTAAGAAGAGTGAAATATTGGCTCTCGTTTTTAAAACATATTTTATATATATGAATACATTTAATGTTGTCAAATGATTTTAATCATTCTAATTTTTTTAATTATCA
Organism: Timema poppense; assembly: GCA_902141375.1. NCBI lineage: Eukaryota > Metazoa > Arthropoda > Insecta > Phasmatodea > Timematidae > Timema > Timema poppense. Next base: position 393,845 of record CABFOV010000021.1, on the reverse strand, counting down.
ATTTTTTTTTAAATGTGCTGTTGTATGATGCTTAGCACAAGCTAAATTATTTATGAGGTACACATTTATTATGTAATACCCATTTTTCCCTAGTCCACATATTTTTATAAGCACTTTATATGTTGTTATCCAGATCAAAAGCCTTTTAGAATAAATTAAACAGGAACCATTTTTAAAGTTTTATTTTTTAAACATTCATGAAAATATAGTCCCGGCTACTTTTCCGTGAATCCCCCTGTAGTAAAATATTATCACGGTTGACAGCAAAAAAATATATTTTTCTAAATTGTCCTTACTACCTACTGTGTATTAATAAGGAATAAAAACAGAGGAAAAGTATGGTTTATGGTTTAATTCAAAGAAAACTAGAGAAGAGTAAATATATTCACTCAATTTTTCTCATAACTATATTTCCTATAATTCCTTAAACGAACCATTTGGCACTACACTCACACTACTGTATACTTACTCACCATTGGCTGGATTGTTATAGGTAAACTACATATTAGCCAGGTTCCATGAAAGTGGCTTTCCATATGTTATTTATCAATCTAATTTTATCATTCTATTTCCACAGTAATGGAGGTGCACTATTTTAAACGGCCTTCTATATGTAGGCCTATGCCTTATTTAAAGATTATTATATGTGTGTTAAATCAACCTATAGTTAATTGTCTTGGAAGATTTACCTACACTGTAGATTGTTTCTCGTCTGTTAAAACACCCTATTGCAGTTTCTACACTGTAAATTGTTTCTCGTCTCTTAAAACACCCTATTACACAGTGGCATATTATCCAGGTATGCTAGTCCTGTGCTGCATACCCATAATGATATTGACTAGTTATTTAAAAAAAATTCAATGTTGTCTGTCATGACAGTGTAAATACTAATGGTTAAATTGTTAATAAATGTACATGTAATGTATTATTAATTTTAAAACTAATATTGGTTCATATTCCAAGAATACTGTGTTTTAAGTCATTCTTCTTCTAAAAGGCTCTACTTAACACAATAGGAACCACAGGGCCTGCTGCATGAAAACTCCAAGGCAAGCTAGGGAGGCTCTAATGACCTTATCTGTAACAGTAAACCTATAGAATATCAGGCTTAAATCAGAAGCCTTGTTTTAAAATGTAACCTATACATTCGACACATCTTCACTGCTAAATATTTTAGTTATAGTTCATATTATTTAAATTCTATTAAAATTATTTGCAGTGTTGGTGAAAAGTAGGGAATCAAATACCCTGTTTGCCCCTCTCCCCCTTGGGTGCACCAGTGCTTACAGCAAAAGATATGTGTAAATATCTTATCAATAAACCAATGACGTAGCGATAGAGTATTAATAGTTTAAGATAATCTCCCCTATGTTAGTCAAAGTTTACGCATCTAAATAGCGTCTGGAGCATAAATTCTCAAGTTGGAAGACTCGTTTGTTTCCAAGCAGCATTGTGTGAGATAAGTTAGGCTTTAAGAAATAGTTTTAATTGCAACGTGAGTTGGACAAACCACCTGATTCCCTCTCACCAAGATCTGATGGACGCTTGATCCATGTACCACTTCATTTTACTCTTATTATGATTGTGTGCTTTTAATTACAATGGGCTAATTGAATAAAATCTGTCTCTTATACATTCAAAAATGTGTCCATACCACTCTTACCAATCATACTTAAATTTCTAACCAAGTAGATATCATTACAATTCGAAGACCACCTTTGTGGTTAGAGGTTCTGGCTACGGACCCAGAGATACCGGGTTTGTTTCCCAGCGCTTCCAGATTTTCTGAGAAGTCTTTCCAGATTAGCTTGGAAGCAGTGGGTCTGCAACAGGTTAGACTCAGCCTAGTGTGGGTAAATGAGAAGCTACTTGAATAAAGTAGTAACAGCTCCAGTATAGAAAGCCGAGTTTAATGGCTGAAGGCTTCATTGTGCTAATCATTTAGAACTTCTATCCACAATAATAGGCACTCATTCGCCAAACAGTTTGGTAGCCACTTGGTAGGTATAGCCTGAATGCGGGCTGACACCATGAAGTTACATGTATTACATTTTGAGTGGATAAATAAGAAAATATAGAATATGGGAATGGGGAGTGGGTGGCTCAAAATTCCCTAAGATAGCATACAGTTAAGGGTAAATAATAAATGTTCGAGAACCACTGCTCTATAGGCACACATGTTCAAATATTTCCGTTGAAATAATCCCTTGACGTTCTTGGACAACAGTGGTTGAGGGTCCTCAGCCACTAAAGCTCTTCTGCAACTTTTATAGTACTGCATACCTATTAATTTTTACAGAATACGTCATTGCTATTACAGCTGCTACACTGTATAGTGTTACCGTACTCACCTGTTAAAACACCCTATTACAGTTGCTACACTGTATAGTGTTACTCGCCTGCTAAAACACCCTATTACAGTTTCTTCACTGTGTAGTGCTACTCGCCTGTCAGCTCAAATAATCTCATCCACACGCCGCACAGTTGCTTCTGTCACAATTTTTACAGGGCGATAAGGACGGTCTTCATTTCCGACTATTGAGCGTCCGTGAGTGAATTTATCGACCCAGTTGTGTACTGCTCCAGGATACGGAGCCACAGTTGACCGGATTGTACCAATAGGACTGCCAGGATACGGATAAGGTGGCGTTTTCCTTTGATGGTAGGGTTCAAGATTTGTCGCAGGGTAGTCACGCCACTGAGGAAAGAATCAAGTCATAGTGGACCAAATTGAAGTAAACCAGCCCACCCTAATTGAAAATAGAGTTGTTTGTATTATCGGAAAGAAGGCTAAGAATCTCTATGCTTTGGTGAAGGTAGTAGAACTACTGGAGTAACAGATGGTGTCTTTTAAGGACAGTAGCAAGGTGCTTCATCAAATAACTTTGCACATTCAGTCTCGGATATCCGGGGAAGTAGCTTGAATTCTCAAAATGGTGGACTAAAGTGTTTGGGGGGCTAATTTGAGTATTTCTGTGACGGTCTTTGCTGCTGTAGGTTCGTGACTGAGCATCAAGTTGTTGGCTTTAGGTAACAGGTAGTCAATTCCAATGTTCCAGGAAGAGATAAGGAAGGTCGACCAATGGAGACAATGCGTTGAATATGGCGAACGTGCAACCGAGGCCGGGTACGGTTCTACCTACCACAATTTGCCCGACCACCTCCACCGCCTTCTGGATCGCAGCCGGGACCGAAGTACCAGAAAGTCCTGGCCCGCCACCAGGGAGTGTTCAGTTATTTACTGTATAGGTGGATCACCGTAAGTGGAATAGATCACCTCTAGTTGAATAAGAATCCTTGCCAGGCTCATCGACTGGGATACCTAAAGAACAGGCTGTGGAGTTAGTTATAGTGGACGAAGAGATAAAATATCAGCCCTGTGCAAGACGCCAGGAAGATCTCAAGGGAATTGCGATGAAGAGGCGTCACGAGAACGAACGTTGGAGACACAGAGGCCACCGTAGGATAGCATGGATGAACATATAGAGGAAATGAATATTGTGCCGTGAAAGACCTCATTGGGGAACCAGGTAAGGAGTGTATGTATGCAGGGAAAGATTTCGGGGTAGAGCCCGAAGAGTCAAACCCTTCAGATCCTTCTAAACAGAGCCTGCGGTTCATAGGGTTATACAAAGGAGTGCGAGGAAATGAAGCATGTAGAGCGTTGGGATGCGGTGACTTAGTGGTTAAATGACAATATTCGAATGGACCTGTTGGAGGAGGAGCACACGCAAAGAGCTAGAGTAGCCTCTGTGTCCGGAGCTGGAAGTCAAGATAAAAGATTTGTGGGCGAGGTGCCTACTGGACTCTGGTACAGAAGTCAAATTTATATAAGAGGAGCTAGCAGATGCGATTATTGAAAAGAACCCAAAGCTCTTTTGTTATCCCTTTGCCAAGAATGCCAATATTGGGGGTGACCAATTGGAAGAGTCCAGCGATTACCCGACAAATCCATTGGGATGTCTATATATACAATATGTTTTGTAGTAGAGCTGATTAAACCAATGTATTTAGGGTTAGATTTCCTCGTGTAGAATCTTATCAGCTTGGATTTTGGTACTAAAGAGATAGATTTCAATCAAACAATTCCTTTCTTAAGGAATACAGACTGGATCTTGAACCTTGAAGATTCGGTGATAAAGGTCTTGCATGCCGTTGGAAGAACTAAACTCTCTCTCGAAAATGTTGTGAAGAGGGAGACACTACACTAAGCTACCAAGAAAATCCACTGTCATCGGATGTTATGGAAGAATTTGTTAAAGAAACCCCAGATTAGGTCCTTATCAGGATAAAGTGGTTCTTTCTCTTCCAAAGGAATATGGCTGGGCATTCTTAGACCCCTGGATTTGAATAAATTCTACGAAGCGGATATCAAGCTCATGAACAGTAAGGCAAATTTCCAAAGGAGGTATCCTCTTCCGAAAGCATAAAAAGCAGAACTGGACTTCCACATCAAGAAAATGTTGGAAGCAGATATGATCAGCTGTTGTTCCTGTACTTTTGTCAACCCACTGGTCTGTGTCTTCAACAAGGACCATTCGGTAAGGCTTGGTTTAGACGATCATAGACTGAACCAACTGGTCGTGAAGGACTGAGAGTAATCAACTGTCTTTGAAAAAATTGTTCCACAGCTTTCTGGGATCAAGTACATTAGCACGATGGTAATCAAGCAGAGAGAGGTGTTATCAGTGAACCGTTATCACCCTACGCCTAAAAGCTAGAGGCCACTACTAGCTTAAAAGAAGGTGGATGGAAACTATGGAAATTATTACAACAAAAAATAAAAACATTTGGAAGTTAAAGAAATATTTGAATTATTTATTCATTGTAATAAACAGAGGTTAAACAACAAATTACATGACCTTACAAGTCAAACTGAAGTTTGTTGGAAGACAAATAAATCATTACTGAGCATGCACTTGCGCAGTAGGTTTGAAAGTATATTTCAATCTCTCAAGGTATATTATTATTTTATTTAAACTACTCTGAAAAAATCAAAAATATAAACAAAATTGTTAATATTATTAAAAATACTTTAAGGAACCTTTCTTAAATGATTTACAAAGCATCTGATTCACCACAGTGTATACAGACAAAACAAATTTAAGATTTAAATTTAAATATCGAACCAGATATTTATTAAAAATTTAAATTACTAAACCTTAGGATGATTACAAATAACTTTAAATGGTTTACAGCGTGTCCTATTCACCACTATGAATACAGACAAAACAAATTTATGTTTTAGGATCAAATTTAAATATTGAAGCAGATATTTATTACTAGCACAAAGGTTTGACTTCCCGACTAAAACTCAAACCTTCATGGAACTATTACCCTGGTCACTTTTAAAGAATTGGACAAAATTCTTACATTTTAATATTTAATATTAAAATAGAAAACAAAGCATTGTTACGTTAGTTAGAATACTTGCAATTTTTCACTAAATGAGTAGGTGAATTTTAAAGTCAAAATCTTATTAACCAACAAAAATAAGTGTACTTTAATATTTACTCCGAAGAAGATACGTCTACAAAAATAACCTCTAAAATAAACATTTTTAAATTAAAGCATTTAAATAACTATTGGTAACCACTCGAGCAATAAAAATTAATATTTAAACTAAAGATGTCAAGCCAAGAAAGAAATAACAAAAATGTGGCTACCCAAATATTTCAAGAAATTACAAAGATACTAGCGCCCAAGCGGCAATAGGAAACATTAAGTGTTTCATAACAGAATTTACTTTCACAAATAAAACCTTTAGCAATAAGTTACAGATGTATACACTGACTGACTTCAACTACATAATAAACCTAAGTGTTCAAGATAATCAAACCCATAGTTGTAATATAAAGTTTATATAATCAATTTTATATATATATATAGCCAATATGGCTAGATAATATTCTAGTCCTGAAGTCTTGAATAGGAATTCTCGTGGAAGTGTCTAATGCAATAGTCATTTATGCTAGCTGAGCGCTAGCTATATATAGGTCTAGTTGATTGATTGGTAGGTGGGAAATTTCCTTATTAAGAAATTAATTATTAGTAGTATAACGTCACACGCCAAGTAGCTGGTGGATATGATACGTCTCTTAAGTCACGTCCACCAGTTTCTTGGTGTGCTGTAGATCCATTTGACTTGTTCCCAAGGCACGAACTCCAGACACATGGTGAGTGGCTTCAGACTCTAACTACGTTAATTCGGTCACGTAGACCAGTTCAAGAATACGAGTGGTCCTCCTGCAGCTCAGTGGGGCCAATCAAAGCATTTCTGGATCCCTCTATTGGAACGTCTTGTTGCTGCATTATTCATAGCATGATAGGACTTATCTTCGTTAAATAATTTTGTGTGAACAGCTGGTTATGGAAGTCACGCTAATCCGGAATATACAACTAGTGAGTAGAGCAACTATGTTAGACAAAGTAAGATTGTGATATTTAATAATGCTGGATATTTATGAGTATAAGGTTATTTGAAGTGGTAGTACCTATACTAGCTAGTCTTGCTAGTATTTATATTGCAGGATGTCTCTATGTATACGCTTATTTGGGGCGGGTAGTAACATTGTGATGTTAGCAGTACACGCTAATGTTACATCAGGTCAAGCTGAGATTTGAGGTCAGTTATATGGCTTTTCTATATAAGTCCCGGCATATGCGTTCATTGTGATCCCGTTGTGTGATTACTTCCGTGGCTGAGTTCACACGCTGTATGACCTGTGTTCTTGGGGAGCCGTGTGTTGGATTTTCCCTAGCTGATGTAGATGATTTGCTGATTACCTCTCCCATTCTTGAAGAGCATATCGAACATAAGGGGCACGTGTTCAGACGAATATATAAAACGTACCAATATGGTCATAAAGAGGACTAAGTCAAAGTTTATTTCGGGAAAAGATTCTGTTTCTAGGCCACATTATAATTCCTGTAAGGACCGAGCCCGACCCATCTAAACTTCAGATGATCAGAGACTACCCGGTACCGAGGAATAGGGCGCAGGTAAAGAATGGTATCCCTGGGTGTTGTTGGCTACTACGGGTGCTACACCGACTGTTTAGCTTTGGAGGCAGTTCCGTTGTTCAGATTGCTGAAGGAGGACACCCACTAGCAATTCAAACAGGAAAGAAATGGTTGCGTTCCAAAGGGCGAAAGATTTATTTTTTATACGAAGGTACTTATTGAAACATACCAAACATAATAAATCATACGAGGGCAGTTCGGAAAGTAACCTCGGTTTGGCTGTAAATAAAAAACTTAAATAGAAAAAATATGTTATTATATATATATATCTTAAAACTAGAGGTTTTTACTATTTGTCAACATAATCACCATTTAAATTTAAGTATTTGTCATAGCGTTTCCCTAATTTACAAATTCCTTCTTCATAAAATTCAGCCACCTAGGCACGTAACCAATCTTCCACGGCCTTTATGAAGTTCGTCGTCGTCATCGAAGTACTACGACGCAAACCACTTCTTAATGTGAGTGAAAAGATGAAAATCACTTGGCGCCAAGTTGAGGCTGTAAAGGGGATGATCAAAAACGCCCCATTTGAATTTTTTCGTCAATTTTCTTGACAAGATCATTACTCACCACAGAAGGCCTACCACTCCTCTTTTCATCATGAATGTTTGTTTTACCACTCTTAAAAAATCGTACCCATTGCTCACAACACCTTCACTCATAATGTTTGGACCGTATACAGTGCACAATTGACGATGGATGTCTGCTGTTGAAACTTTTGTGCCGAAATAAATCTTATTACAGCACGCACATAGCATTTCGAGGGATTTTTTTGATTGCAGCGCTCATGTTTTGAGGTTATACCAAACGAATGCACGAAAGGCCAAAGTTCATACTGTCACAGCTGGATGCTTACTGAATCAGAGGACATTCATATGTGACAATGGCGGTGATCCGCGTACAACTACTATCGCCACGCTAGAACGGCGATTACTTTCCGGATCGCCCTCGTATTACGTTATCACTAATGCTAGTGGCTACGTTTTGGATGTGACTATCCACCAGGTGAACGAAACGGGGTCATAAATGGGGGTGGTAATGGTCAGTTGGAAGTTGAGTGGGGAGTTAAATTACTCTATAACAGAAAAGGAGTGCTTAGTAGTGGCTTAATTTATACCACTAATTTTCCATGAGGCTGGTACATGCTCATATTATATTATTTAAAAAGGGTGAATACAATTTCATAATTTTCAGGTTTGGAAACCTCCTACCAGGCATGTGTTTTTTCTTAAACCTTGAATGGAGGGCATTTATGGAGACCGTGGCCACTGTTTATTGCGGAAGTCCTAAATGAATACTTCAAACCCGGCTGACCCCGATGCCGTTAGCCACTTATGGTTAATGCTTGACCACAGCACACCCTTAGAGCAGGGTTTTAGTAAAGTCCCGCTGGGGTTTATTAGATGGGATAGAGGCACTATCGTTGGGGGTCTGAACTTCTTAGACCTAGACGCAAACGTACCCATGCTTACTGACGTGTGTATAGTAGACTCAAAAAGGAATCTAAATGTTATTTGACCAATAATATCTTCACAATTATCCTGGGGTTGCGTGGGTCTTAAATATGAATCAGTGCCAATCTAGTGTGCCAATAGCTTATTTATTATTACTATTTTATGAAAGTCATCGTTGACCAGAATTCATTATCTCCCAGGGTAGTTTGAGAGACCTCTCTGCGAACACGCCTCATAATTGTTGCCAGAGTAAAGAGATCTTTGTTTAAATCTTATTACTGTATTTTATTATATGCTGTTCATGCATTAGGTTGTAGTGTATGTATTTAGAAGTCGTTTGGTATTAAATTAGATTAATTAATCATCCACCGATAGTCCTAGAATATCTTAGCCTGATAAATATTTTTGTGGCTACCAAAATTAAATATTGATTTATGTTATCAAATTTAATACTAATCCATTCTTTGAGTTTGTTGTTAGTGTATGTTCACTACGGAGAGTGTCTCCAGAAATGATATGGATGGATAAATATGCTTTTGTACCCTCTTCCTTTCCCCCCATCATCCCCATTGTAGAAGCATAATATAGCTATACTTAGAGGTCCTGTAGAGATGGATCGGTGTCTAACTGATAACATTTAAACGAGAAATGTAGTCGAGGTGCACCCAAGCCCGCAACATTATCACATGACCTTTAAGTTAGTACAATCCCCGCCCTCCCCCGAT